>WBZZ01004511.1:32500-237500 GCA_019918135.1 Paulinella micropora
TTTTCTTGCTTGAAACGCTTGAGTCGCCTACCGAACTCGTCCGCCTTGAGCACCAACGCGTCGGCGCGCTCCATGACGTTTCGGGAGCGGTTCATCACCCGCTCAAACGCTTCCGCAAATTTTGCGGCTTTGGCCGCGCGGGTTTCCTGTGGGGTTTCCTCCCTTTTTTGACTACTCTTTGTCTTAGCCTCTTGCAAAGACGCTGCCACTGCCCACACCACCTGCTGATCCTCCTCTGTCTCCATGGGTTGAGACCGGACGCAATGTCTATTACTGTCGCCCGCTCGTACTCCTCATCCTGATCCTTCCTTACTGCCGCGGGGCTGGGGGCGGGGGGATTCAGACTTCTTAGCACCATGGCAGTGCCAGACGCAGACTTCAACTCTGGCTCTGCCTTGACAGCAGCTGCCAGGGCAGTTGCATTAACCCGTTCCCATGGGTCATCGGAGCCGGAACCCTCGAAACTTGCATCAACTTGCTCACCAACTCGCTCATCTTCCCACCAATCGTCGTCGTCGGAGCCGGAATCTACCGTCACGTACTCACGGGGTACCCAGTGAATTCTTTCGTGCCCGTACTTGTACGAGGTTAGGTAAGAGTCCTCCTGTTTCTTACAAAGGGGGCAAAAAGTCCATTCACCGTTCTCGTTGTTGGTGTTCCACCACCTCTCTATGCAGTTGCGATGATATGAAACATTGCAACATGTTAACAGAGCCTGACGCTTACCTACATCACGAACCTCCTCAAATTTTATGTCGTCTATTGGGCTATGACAAATGCGACAATCTATGTCTATTGGCAAAGAAGAGGACGACGCAGACGATGCTACGCCCTCCTCGCGTTTGACAACGACAGCAGACGAGCCCAGGGCGACGAGCTAGAGCGTGGTGACAATGACGCGATTGACGAAGCAGAAGACACAGGTGACAAGGACGACGCAAAGCGCGACAATGAAGAGACCGATGAAGCAGACGACAAGCTCGAGGCAGAGCGCGACAGGGGCTGCGACGACAAGACAGACTGGGATGACCGGGCAGGCGACAAAGGGGGTGGAGACGAGGACGAAGAACTTTCCCTTTTCACACCGTAAGACGATGACGACGACGAGGCAGACATATATGCTGGCGACGGTGACGATGAAGACGAGGCAGACATATATGCTGGCGACGGTGACGATGAAGCCGAGGCGGACATAAATGTTGGCGACGGTGACGATGAAGACGAGGCAGACATAAATGCAGTGACGCGTGACGCAGGTTCTCCATAAATATCATCAAGCATCGGCTCCACTCCCGGGTTGTGAGCAAGTCTCAGCTTCCTCCGCCCGGCAGTGGAGCCGCGGCTTGACGAACTAGACGCGCTATTCTTGCTATTACTAGACAGCTGGCGAAATGGGACCCTCCAATCAGGAGGGGGTGCAGTGATGGGATTGATAGTGTCCATGGCACGCGAAGCATCGGCTGAGGTCCACGTATTTCTACCCCGGGCTTCCTGACTGTCAGCACGGCCCTGCATGAGTCTGTCAACAAGAACCCGACCAGCTTGTTGTGGGATACGGATTTTTTGGTCCGCGACTGAGCGCCAAGTGCTACCCTCCGGCAAGCCTAGGGTTTGGAGCAATTCCCGACCCATCTCCCTGTAGTGCATATTTACAGCGGGACCCACCCGTTCACGATCACGATTCTGGTTATCGTTTTGTAGCTACATTTGGGCAAAATATATATTATTATGATTATTATGATTATTATTATTATTATTATTATTATTATTATTATTATTATTAATTTATTATTGGAGATGGTAGTAACAACACAGACCCACGTATTATTATTATTATTATTGTTATTATTATTATTATTATTAATATTATTATTAATATTATTATTAATATTATTATTATTATGGAGGGGTGCACAGTATGGCACCCCACGGGAAGAGGAGGTGGTTGGGCCTCTTCCCACTGGTTTCGAGGCTATGTCGGTGTGTTGGCTCCGAGGCTATGTTGTTGTGTTGGTTCCGAGGCTATGTAGTTGTGTTGGTTCCGAGGCTCCGTTGTTGTGTGGGTTCCGAGGCTATGTCGATGTGGGTTCCGAGGCTATGTTGTTGTGTTGGTTCCGAGGCCATGTCGTTGTGTTGCTTTTTATAAGACATACACCACGTGGGATCAAAGGGGTATTTACATTCCGCGATCTAGGGGTGGTGACGGGTTTCGAGGCGTCCCAGATACTTACCACAAAACGTCCTCATGCGCTGGCAGACCGCATGAAATGTCTGCTACCCCTGTGAGTACCTCCATGCGGGACCTACCCAGTCTCGTGGAGCTCTCACGCCGGGAAGATCAATCATTTGTAGTTGATTTCCTGCAAGGTACCCGACACTGTGCGGGTAGTAGGGATGTTCGACAGACGAAGAAATGTCGCATCTCTTCCATGGAGCCTGACATCCAATGCACTTGTATTCTATCAAGCTGTAAGACGGAACAGCTTTCGGTGCCCCAACGACGACAGAGGAATAACAGCCAGTTTCCATCGATCTTCCTCCCCTCCCAGACCTTTCTCTCCGTGGCAGTCTTCTAATTTGTGTGTCACACCCCGCTCCCCAACAAACGATCCGCTATTGCAAAGGGGGGGGGGGTGCCCCCCCCCTAATGTTAGGGCCGGGGACATTTTCCCAGGAACGCGCGGGCCCCCGGGAGAGGGGGGGGGCGCCCCCCCCGCTCTTCCTCCTTTCCCCCCACAAACCCGCGCAGAAACGCAACCAAAACCCGCGCCTGATGATGCAGACTCGTTCTAGACAATTGCCAAACTCACGCCCCGAGCCTCAGCCGCAGAACGCTACCCTCCAAGAATTAGAGCAAAATGTAATTCCCTTGTGGCAGAAGTATTCGGCCCAACGCTATCCGTTACGACGTATTCTGGAAAGCATAAGCGGTGCCTGCGTTGGGGCTTCTATGTATGACCTAGCATACGAATTCCGTGTGCTAAGCAAGAACAATCCAGATGTACTACGTTGGTGTGCCCAAGCCTGCGAGTGTTCTTTGCCATATTGCAGCACACTGCGAGACGGGGGGGAGTACCGACCGCAGCCAGACACGGATTCGACGAGTAGCGAACATTCAAGCGCCGATGACTCTTCCGAGTTGGACGAGGCTGACGAATACGAGGTTCAAGAGTTGGAGGGCGGCGGGGGGCATTCTTCGCGTATGCTGCGCGAGGATGAAGAGGATGAGGAGGAAGAGGAGGAGGACTCGGCGGGAGAGGGTTCCGTGGTCACTCTGCCGCCCAAGCCGCTTTGCTACCGCGGGGATCTGGAGGGATTTCACCGTACTCACTGCCTGTGTGGAGAGGCCATCAATGAGGTCAATGTGCTCTGCCATCAGAAGAGCGGACGTGTGTTCTTTGTTGGCTCGGTTTGCGCCAAGAAGTTTTGGCACGCGACTACCTCGACTACTACTACTACTACTACTACTACTACTACTACTACTATTACTACTACTACTACTACTACTGCTGCTGCTGCTACTGCCGCTGCTGGTAGCAATATTAATGCTACCCGTGCCAGAGCCAGAACCAGATCGGAGAGTATGACGTTCACTGCAGTGGCCCCCGAGCCTAGCTCCGCTCGCCCCAACAAGGCAACACGCAAGCGCGCGCGCACCCCGTCCGCAACCAGCTCCCACTCTACCAGCCCAGCCAGCCCCGTTCCCGCAGCCCCGAATCTAGCAGACGTTCTCCGACGCAGCCAGGGACTTTCCAAGGACGAAATAGCTCAGTTGCGTAACATGTTAGTTTGTCTGGGAGCCCTTGGGGCTCTGCTTGGGGCCCAATAAGCTTTTGGTTGCGCCCGCGTCTATATCAGCGTAGTAGTCGCTCACTGAACTATGTTCCGAACGACAGCAATAAATGTTGTTAATTTCACCCGCCGTGTCCGTAATGGCCCAGATAAAAACAGCAGACAAACAAGTGGTGATTACGGCTGAGTACTCATGCGAGCTAGGGATTAGGGCCACCGGCAGGTAGACTGTCCAAGCCCACACAGAGGTATACGCAAACACGCTCACAACACGGGATATCTCGCGCGTAGAATGCACGCTCACACGCCGGCGCGCGGCTTCCAGTTCGTTGAGTATAGATCCCAGCCGCCAACGCGCCCCTTCGGGCGTGAGGGGCTCCAGCTTGGTCATACACAAGTACAAGGCCGACATGATGACGGCGGGGTTGTCGCTATCCAGGCTTGAGTTTATATTTACCTTGATGTGGGACCAGACATCCCGGACGCAGTTGCAACTGTTTGTGTTCATAGTAGAACCTAATTTCTTCACGAGGCCCGGCATAGCCTCTTTGCGCATGGTCGCAAGCTGGCTATCGATCAGCAGCCCAAGCAGCGTGTTGCTGCATCGGACAATAGCTTTTGTGCATTCGTTTTTTGAACATGACTGAGTAGTAGATCCCCCCGAGGCGGCCCGCTTAGCATTGTTGCTGCTGTTGTTGTCAGTCTTAATAAAACAAAGTTCTCGCGCAAATGACAGGCTCACGCTACGCACTATGTGCAGAAAATCCTTGAACTCGCGTATGTTGGCCACCCGCCGGGACTGTGCGCCAGCGTAAACCGAACTTGTAAAAAAGGTCACGGCCGTTAAAATCCCGGTAGGCACGTTCGGGTCAATGATAGGTAACGTTACAATCCCCCGCAGACTGAGCCACGACAGCACTGCCGTATACACCGCGATCGTGGCCAGCCGGTGGAGCGACAGCGAAAATGGGTTCCACAGAATGCCGTAGACCACCTTTTCTAACCACTCCTTGGCCCACCCCTTGCTAACCTTCCACAAGTACCCTAAATGACTTTTTAAATCGTTCATGTTTGCCCTTCTTTCCCCTCCCCACCTCCTTTTTTATTTTAAACCAAATAGCAAGAAAAGAAGAAGAAAACTCTAAGTCTGAGGCTGAGAGTTTTCGCCCCCCCCCCCCCCTCTCTCCCGTAGTCATCGTTTACACAGGAGCAGAAAAGAGGGACAGGGAGGGAGAGGAGACAGGGATAGAAAAAGGCAGACATAACCTACCGGGTTGCGCTAGGGTGGGAACCACTATATCTGCCAGGAATCGCAGGCGCTCGAGAAGATTGGCGGTGGCTGCGATGTGCGCATGAGAAGGCCAATGAACTAGATCTGCCACTAAGAACACTTTTGATTGGGGACACCCCTCAACCAAAACCAGAGCTCCTACGGGCAAGGTCAGGTCGTATATTGGCGCTGAAGCCTGGTACAGTGCCTTTTCCAAGCGGGCTCTTCCAGGAGCCTTGGCAATAAAAAACTTAGCCAGGGCTTCCTGTTCCAACAGAGAAGGCGGAGTTTCCCAAGGAGCTATGACAGGGAGGCGCTCGCACGGTAGTAAAAAGGAGCCATGTCCGGAGCCCCACAACAGAGCCCTCCCGACTTGATTTCTCAGATTAAGCCAACCCGACAAACTCTGGCTTGACAAAGCACAGTCTTCCCGGTCGTCCTCTGCTACGCCGCAGAGGCGGCGCCAGACCTGCGGTGTCATCCCCAACAACGCTACGGGGTCACGCAGTATTTGATCTTTCTCGCCGCCGGAACAGTGCGCAGGCAAGCTTTTGGGCGCGTGCTTGCTGTACCACAGCTCGGCGGGGCGTCCCACCTGGCAGATTCGCGGCTTCACGGGCAGGTAAGGTCCGCTACAAACCAGCGCGCGAGACACCAATGCTCCTAGCTGCACATCCGCTTGCTTCTTGCTGCGCCGGAGCCACAGCCTACACAGACAGTAGTGCTGCAGACGAAGAAGAGCGCAGACGGATTGTGCAAAACAATCCCGGAACCTCCACGCCTGGTCCGCCCCAAAAACCCCTAGCATTATGCGGGCTTCTTCTTCTTCAAGGAAAAGCCCCGCCCCCGACCAGTGCGACCTTAATCCAATCTTCTGTAACAGTCGCACGGCGTCCGACACGGATTCTGCTGCTCCCTCGGTTGGAGGAGGAACGCGGCGGAGGCTGCGCAGTGCCAAATACGCATCAGGCTCGTGAGCCGGGCTGTGGTAGGGCTTTACTACGCACCACTCTTCGAAGCAGCCCACCGCCAAAGACAGCACCAACTGAGTAGCCAGTGCACAGCCTCCCCAAAATCTACATACCAGAAGCTCCCCTCCACGGCCTTGTTTCGTCCAAGAGAAGGGGTGCAGGGCAGTGCCTTTCTGCAGCAGAAGAATACCTTGGGCGAGCTGCGCAGCGAGTACAGGCAAGGATCTGGCCTCCCTTCCTGACCCATCGGTTTTCGTTCGAGTCTTGGCAACCCCGTCTCCCAAGACAAGTCTGCAGATAAGCTTGCGCTGGTCCAGCACTTCGGATGCGCTGTGTGGCTGTGGGGGGTCTAGCAGCACCGAACTTAGATCCACGACCCCCGACTGACAACCCTTAGACCAGGCGCGCAGCAGCCCCCCTCCGCTTTGTTCTGGCTGTCTATGCCAGCCCGGGCTAATCACCAAAAGACCCTGCGTACGAAAGGAGCTTAGCGCTAATAGCCATTCTCCGGGGGAACCTGATAAGTCGACAGCGGCTACCGCCTCCTGCACAGCAAGGCTTTGGGTTATGGCGCACCCCAAGGCGGCGTCCAGGGCGCGCAAGGGGCTCACACCACCCGACTGTACCTCAAGAGCCCCCGGCCTGGCTAAGGCCGTGGGGTGTGGTGCTCGGGGGTCTAAGTCTTTCAGCTCATTTGTGCAAGCCGGGTTGAGCAGGTACTCCTTTTGTATACGTTGCAGCTCGCTGCAACTCTTGGCCAAAGGCCATTCTAGCCAATCATCGCGAGCAGCCTCCTCCAGCCAAACCTGGGGGGACATGAGCTGCTCGACCTCGCGAACGTGAGCGCGGGGGCGCTCCCTGTGCCAGCGCCAGGCGCACAGCACATCCGCGGCCCAATTGCTTCTTATTTCTGAGCAGGGCTTTTTCTCATCGACAAGCCCGCCGAACTTCCTCTTTTTTCTGACTTGCATCATGTTTGAGTGCATTCCTGTCTTTGTGCTTTCCCTTTTCCTCTGAAAGAGTTTACCAACCTTTCCCCCCCCCTTCCGCCCCTTTTTTTCTCTCCCCCCCCCCCCCCTTTTTACCCCCTCCCGCCGTCCCCCTCCCCCCCATCTAGACACACCAAGGCGGGACCGGGGGAAGGGCGGGGGGGGGGGGGGGAGGAGGGGAGGGGAAAGAAAGAGAGGGGCGCGGGGGAGGGGGAAGAGAGAAAGAGACAGTTTCATTACATTCTCTCGCTGATTAACTACGAGAGGATGAGCGAAACGGCCAAGCCTTACATTCCCTCGGAAGAAGCCCCCAAGGAAACAGCGGTATCTTCGTCCCCTCGCAAGAGACAACGACGCTCAAATAAACGTTCCACGAACTTAGACTCACCACCACGGGCGAACAGGGCTGTGGAGGAGAATACAAAGCTCCATGCTCCTGTAAAGCCTGGGGCTATCATAGCCGCCGCAACAACAGCAATAGCTACGGCGGCAGAGGCGACAGCAGCAGCATCAACAGCAGCAGCAGCAACAGCAGCAGCAGCAGCAGCAGCGCCGGTATCTTTGCAAGACACCAACGAGCCCTTGCCGAGTACCATCGCGCCGGCTCTGGCCCCGACACCCCACCTTCCTCTCCCTCCACACCCCAGCGGGATCCAAGGCGCTGTTCAGCTGTTATTTACGGAGTGCAATCAGCTACTTGATAAAGTAAGCAACGAACCAGGGCGTCGCGAAATCGTGTTGGGACTGATAAAGAGTTATACAGACAATAGGAACGCACGCTGTTTATTAGAAATCAGAGAACAACTAATCATGTTTGCCGTGGCGATTACACAAGGGCAGAGCGCGCCTCCCCCCCACACTCTGCACATACTGGGCAAGGCACTTTTGGCAACGGAGGGGCTGCCCCTCACTCAGCGAGAGCGCCTCCGGGAGCGTCTCGAAGCAGCGCAGCTTTTCTTCACGTAAAAAAATCTGTTTTTCTTAAAAGAAAGGGAGGCCCTCTCTCCCTCTTTTTAGTACAATCCGAGTAAACATTCTGCGCGGGATGATAGTCCATACCACTGTTGGCGGGGTCGTACCCTTGTCGATTTAAAGTAGAGTAGGGGTGCAGGGTTAGAGGGTTTGCTGGAGAGCGGGCCTCCCGTGCGCTGAAACGGCCCTCCAGGGGTCCTCTGCATGTAGGCGTTCTAGACTTAGAATAACTAGGCACGTGTTGCGGAGGAGCTGGGTTGCGAGGGGGGGGAGGGTATCGCCTACGCTTTCTGGGCCGAGAGCGCGGTCCTCTTCCTCTACCAACAACTTGGGCAAGCGGAGGAAAAAAAGGCACAGGCTTGTTTCTACTACCACGAACGCACCCGTCCTGCTCTTTCTGACTGCGCGCAGCGCTTCCCCTACTTATCTCCTTCTTGTTACCAATCACCCCTGTACTACTGCTACTACTACTACTACTACTACTACTACTACTACTACTGTTGCAGCGCTGTTTTTCGTTTTTACTTTCGCTTTTGCCGGCGAAAACGGCCGGGGAGGAAAGAGCCCGGCGCTTCCAACTGCGGTCTGCAGAGTCACTGCGTTCGGAATCACTGTGCTCAACCAGGCCCTCCTCCTGGCACGCTGGTTGCGGGTAGCAAGTCTGTAGTATGTTATCCAACGAAGTAATTAAATTTTGATACTTGCTTTCTTCCTGACTTTTGACTAGCGCAGTGCGCAGTTGTTGGCATAGTTTGATGACGGGGTTCTCAAAGCCGCGAGTGTGCGGAGTAGTCGCCGGGTCGGGGTCAGGGTCCGATTCCGGTGCGGAGGCTGTGCTGTTGTGAAACATTACTTTTCTTTCCGAATCCTGTGCTTGACGAAGTTCCTAGACAATAAAGAAATAAAAGGATGGAGACGGGAAAAAGAGGGACAAAAATGGGTGAGGAGAGAGAGGAGGGCGGGGAGGGAAAGGGGAGAGAGAGAGAGGGGGAGGAGGGGGAAGGAAAGAGCAGGAGCAAGAAAGGCGAAGGGGGAGGGGGAGCGAGGAAATAGACGGAGAAAGAGTGGGAGGGGGAAAATAAAAAGGGGAAGGGAGACAACAAAAAAAGGAGTTCAGGCGACGGGCACCCCCCCCCCCTTTTTCCTCTGGCCTTGCAGGGGGGAGAGAGAGGGATCGATCACATGTGCGCAAAAACACATGAAGCAGTTGAAAGGGGGGGGGGCACCCCCCCCTTTTGCCAAATGCTTTTTTTCTTTTTTTTTACACACTGACACTGCACACTGCGTTGGCTTTTTTATATATTGGCCTTTTTTTTCTTCCCCCAACCCCCCCCCCCCCCCCCCTTCCCGCCCCCCTTTTTCCTCCCTCCTTGCCTGCTGTGGCAGGACACAAAACTGGCATGGCGACCTACCCCCGCTGGTTTGGGGAGTTGGTGCAGGTATATTTATCAGAGCGCGCGAGCGAGCCCGCCGAGCTGAGAAGAATGTCGAGTTCGGTGTGGTCCATGCTACAAGACGTGCTGAGCGAAACGGCGCTGGAAGCGGTGCTTCTGCAATATACAGGGCCTCTTGCCCTACTGGCCTACGTGCAGATTGCGTTTTCGTACCAGCAGGCAGGAGAAACATATGAAGGCTACGCCGGCTCGAAGGAGAGGCTGGCCACGGTGCTGTCGTTTGAGGCGGTTCGCAGAGCCTGCCATTGCAAGCAACAAAGCCCCCGCCAGAGGTTGTTTTTTTAGTGGGCAGGATTACTGCTAAGTTGTTTACACAGATTACGAGGCAGGTGCCGTTGGGGGGCAGACACCCAGAGCTGGTAGTAATTTGCCGTGACCTGGGGTGGAAAGTGACGGAGCGTTGGAGGTTGCGACTGCCGGATACGAACCAGGACTGTGTATTTTGGGTACGCGAGCAGACGCAGCAGGAGCCAGCCCCGGTGCTTAGCTTGGAGTACCCCAGTTCCTGGTCAGCAACACTCACCAATCGCGCTAGGGGTTCCTGGTGCCTGCTGCGAGAGCAAGACAGGCCTGTCCTGCGCCACTGCCTGTGGCTAAGTGCCAGCTACGCGGAACGAGAAAAGATGTACGACGAGGCGTCGTCGTACCTGCCTTCGGCCTCTTCGCTCAGTGAGCCACCCGCGGTCGAGCTGGAGCTGCATTCGCTAGAGGATTTCAGGGCAATGCTGCCGTGTCGGCTGCCGCTGCCCAAGCCCCTGTCCTCACGCCAATGCTTTCCGCTGGGCCTTGACGGGGCTGAGCGGGAGCTCCGAGCTGTAGAGGCGGTCTTGGCGGAGTGTGGCTCGGCGGCTCAGCTAGGGGGCTACTGTCGCTCGCTGGTTCTGGCCTTACAGCAGAGCTCCCCGGGGCCCTTTTGGGTTGTGGCGAGCTCGCCCGCGGATCAATGCCGTGTGCTGAGCCTGTGGTATGCGCTGTCCGGAGGCGTAAACTTTTCGGTGATCACGGAGGCTCCCCTCGGGCTTTTCCCGCGGCCCGAACATGCAGGCCATCTGCGTGTAGACACAGTGAACGACCTGTACCAATTGGAGGGTTTGCCCCGGGGCGCACAGCTTTTTTGGAACGGAACCAGGAGCATGCCGCCCTCCCGGGAACTCTCTGCCTCTTGCTTTACCCCCCAGCAGCCCGCGCTGGCCGGGTGGGGGCCCCCGGGGACGGCCCCGTGGCGTTCCGTGGTTTGGTCGAGAAGTGGCGCGTTCTTGCGCGCGGAGCTGCTGAAGGAAGCTGAGGCGCCGCTCGTGCTGTTGCTGCACGGCAACCCCCGCGTCTCCCTCGAGGAGCACAAAAACGCGCTGGCTTTCCCGTTCCGCGCCTATCGGCGCTGGGGCGGGGGGGCGTCGGAGTTTCCTTTCCGAGCGCACAAAGGGAGCGGCTGCGTAGTAGAGATGCACGAGCCGGCCGGCTTAACGGAGCAGGCAATTGAGAGGCTGGCGTCGTTTTGTAGCGAGCTCGGGTTTCCGGCGCGCTTGGTTGTGCTGGGTCTGGACGAGGACAAGCAGACGTCCGCTGCCCTGGCGGCGCTGCTCAAGCACCCGCTATGGTCGACTTCGCTCTCTACCCTGCTGGGGCCAGTCTTGGTTACGGTAGGCTCTAAAGAAGCGGCCGGGGCATTTTTTGACGAATGCGTAGGCGCGGAGCTGGCTAGTGTAGCTGCTCACCATTCGGCCCACGCCCCACCGGGGATTGACGAGCTCTGGCTGCGCCAGCCCCCTTGGTCCAACCCCGCCAGGGCAGCCTCTCTTTCTTCTTCTTCTTCTTCTTCTTCTTCTTCTTCTTCTTCTTCTTCTTCTTCTTCTTCTTCTTCTTCTTCTTCTTCTTCTTCCTTGCCCCCGGCCCCCCGTACACTCCTGCCGGAGCCACAGCCCGACAGTCTGCGGTCAGGCGGGCGGGCGTTCTCTGGGCTTGACAGGCTGGCCGGGGGGCTAGCGCGCGGGCTGGCGCCAGCCCCTTGGCCTAGGACCCATGCTCTAAGCTGGAACTCCAGTGGCGGGGGTTCGGGGCTGAGCTGTTGGGATGACTCAGAGCTCCGTGCCGACGCCGAGGCCAGACCCCCCGCCGAGGTCCTGGCTAAGCACCCACTGCCAGCCGGCGATCTTCCCCGACATACTACCGCTAGCCGTCAACCGCCGCTGGCTGGACAGGCTGGCCGCGTACCTGGTAGATACGGAACGAGAAAACAGCAACACAGGTTTCTGGGTGTGGTGCATGGAGGTCCTGTTGTGCGCAGTATCGGAAGGCTCAGTGGCGGGTTGCGTATCCTGCGCATCCTCCCCGCAAGTGGCCGTGTACGCCCTGCGCTTCTTGTGGGCTTGTGCCAGGGTGCACTGGCGTGCCCAGGGCTGGGTGGCCCTGTGCGGGCTAGGATCAGAAGAGGACGACGCCGACCGCGAGAGCTGGGCGCTGCAGATCGACACAGTGCTGCGCAACAAGTCCCACGCCCGTCGCGCCAAGGCCGAATTCGATGTGGCCAGGAGCCAGGGCCCACGCCGTGAATGGCGAGATACGTTACGGATGGTTTGCTGTTACGACGAGGAACCGCAACTGCACCGGCAGCGGTCGCCTGCGGGGGGTGCTCAGGCGTCGTCTCTGCTCCATGGCTACGGGCCCAGGCGCCGGCCGGGGAGAGGGGGATCACGACGCTCGAGCTGGACCTCCCGGGCGTGCCGCCCCTGGTGCTAGCATGGAAGGTCCCCGGCGCCGAAAAAGCGGGCGGCTTTTTGGCGGGTTGCTGGAGGCTGTTGGATAACTCCGTCTTTACCCCGCGCAGCGCCCAGGCGGTCAAAGCGCTGGGGCTAGCTAGCCGGGCCTTTGAGCACGGCAGACGAGCGCGCGGCTCGACAGAAGCTATCTTAAGCACCGCTGGCGGGATCTTCCTGGCAGACCTCCCCCTCCCGGCCACCTGGACCTGCTGGAGGCGCTCAAAATGGCCTGGCTTCTGTTTGCGCCCGCAGTAGTTATTGACGTGCTGGTGGATACACTCGCCGCCTACTTCCAGGATCTGCACGCCAACTGCCTCCGAGAGGCGCGGGATTTGTACCAACCGTCGCGCGTCCTGCTAGAATGGCCCCAACGCCGCAAGTCCCACGATTCGCAACAGCTGGTCTGGAGCTACCGTCGTCTGGGGGCGACGCTGGCGCGAGACGGTTTGCTGTGGCCCCGCCGCCTCTACGACCCCCATAACTCTGATGAGCTCTACGACGGTGAAACTCGTCTTCTCCGCACCAGCGACGTGCGCGTGCGGGGGCACAAGATCATCGCCCGCCCCTGTACGCAGCTGCCTCTGATCGACCATTGCCTGCACCGCGTCGGCTGCGGGACCGAAGAGCTAGCTCGCCTCTACGGACGCCAGATCCTTCTCTTCAACGTCAATGCCAAGCCCATCAGCACCACCGCTAGCGGGGACATGGCCCCCAACGCGTCCGTGCTGGGCCGTCTCCCCGTGGTTATGCCGCCTTTTATGGACCACGTCCCCGCCATGAAACGCCCCCTCATCAACAAAATGACGCTGGGGAAGATAGTTGCGCTCCAGTGCATAAACTACTCCCTGACGGCCGAGGACCTGCTCATGCAAGAAAGCAACGCGAAACCACTGGGCCAGGGAGCGCTCCAGGCGCGCGACTGCCTCCGCTCAGAGGTGGCGCTGCAATTCAGCTACCGGCCGCGAGACCTAAGCCGGCGCCTAGCGCACTTCCAGTCCAACCCGCTCTCGGTCTTGCAGGACCACAAACCACGGCGCGCCTTCGGGCCGCACCCGGCCAAACGCAGAAAGCCCGCGGGCGCGGGCCCTTCTCCCTACCCCCCGAGCTCCGCCAGGACCCCGCGCGGCCGTGCCGTGGGGGCCGCCCGTGAGCGGGCCCCAACCAGGCTGGACAGTTACTTCCCGGACCAGGGAGGGAGCTATGACGACGCCTGGTATGGCAGCTTGCAGGACCGGTACGACGACGAGGAAGCAGAGGAGGAGGGGAGGGAGGAGGAGGAGGCGGAAATGGAGGAGAGGGGGGCGGCAGACAACTACACGCCCACGCCGCCCGTTCGCAAAGCCCAACGCAGACGCCGCGCTACGGTCAACAGCAGCACATCCGCTGCTATTGCCACCGTCGCCACCACCAACAACAGCAGCAACGGCCCTCCCTGTTGGGACAGCCATGACGACGGCGGCAGCTACCCCTATGACCACACCGACCGCTCTTACCGCGGAGCGTGGCCGGCCTTGAATAAACATCCCCGCGTCCCCCAACTTGCCCCGCCCTTCACTCTCGAGCCCAGGACCGGAGGGCGGGCGCAGCTCCAAACTACACACGCGTCATCCCCGGCGCACGAACCCCTGTCTCCTGCTTACAGTGGACCCGTCCCCTCCCCCGACCCCGACTCGCCTTCTTTTGCTGGATACGGTGCCCCGGGCGCGACCACACACACAGCCGAAACCGGAGCTGGGGCAGGGGCCGGGACCGGCACGGACGCTAATGACGACTCAACCCCGGTTGTGCCGGCCTCCTCGGCCCCGGTCGAGGACAGGGGGCTAGACAGCCCGTCGTTTGGGCACGAAGAAGAAGAGCGTTCACTGGACTTTGCCAGTCTCTCCTCTCTGGCACCCGTCGTCGAGCCAAATCATCATCAGGCCCGGCATTCTTTTTATGAAGAAGACTTTTAAGGCGCCAAACACCATAAAAGCTCAAACAAAATCTGCAAATGCCCCTTGGGTATTTTTTTTTAAATTAAAAATCTCTTTACAGTGGCGCGAGTCTTGTGTTCTTTTTTTTTGTTTTGTTTTGCCGTGCGGAAGTTTCTGCCTGGTATCTACTGTTTTTGTTTTAGCTTTTCAATGCTTGCTTGAAGCCGCGCTATTTAAGCCGCGCTATTTCGGCTTCATGCGCTTGAAGAAGCAATTCTCGGTTTTCAAGAAGATACATGACAGCCAAGATTCCATAAGGTGAGGTGGTCCGAGCTAGTAGATTTTGTAGTAATCCTTTGTTCAACTCAGTAGCCGACAGGGCTGGGGGGGGCGGGTCTTGAGCATCATCGACTCCCTTTCTCTTCCCCCTGCCTTCAACGCGCCAAAAATCATAGTGTTTTGCGAGTTGCTCAATTTCCATCTCGGCGTCTTTTTTCTTGGGACTGCCTCCTGAGGATAGCTCAGTGCTGCTCGGTAATACCCTGCCGCGACGACGAGCCTTTTTCTCGTAACACCTGAGCATGAATTTGCTTACAGCAAAACGGAGGAACAACATTAACGCAATCAGCGCCATCAGCGCCAGCACTACGCTGGCAATTAAAAAAGGTGTGGTCTGTGTTTGGCAGGTAGTGCTAACGGTTGCCAGCATCGTTACCCAATACGGGCTTTTCACAGCAAACGCTACTACCTCCACAACGAGACCCAACCAAAACATCGTGCGCGGAACAAAACCCCCCATTATCACAGCCCTGTTCAAATCCTCCTTGACGAGGTCTTTCTGCTTTGCAAGAGATTCTTTTACCAAAAGTTTCCATTCGGTAGTATCAGATGCATCAGATTTAGGTCTGGCCCAAATACTAACGTTTATGCTTCGCATTAGCTCGAGCGATCCATACCTGGATCCGTACCTTTCTCGGCGGTAATTATCCTGCAGCAGCAACCCGAGCGAAGCAAGCCCCATGATGAAAACACCCGCCAGCCCGCAGGACGCAGCGGTCTGGTACAGCGGCGTCTGTGGCGCCCAGCTCCAAACAATGGCGTAGATGATGGTGGTGGCGCCGTAGAATAAGCCGTTGCAAATCTCGTAGACATAAATAGTAATTCCCTCCCACCAGAATACACCGGCAAGAAGCCCGTAGCAAATAAAAAGAAGAGCCTCCAGTAGGAACAGCATCAGGAAATCGTTGAGTCTGCTGCTCTCCCTCCACTCCACGTCAAGCACGTAGCCAGCGAGAATGCAGCCCATCGGAAAATAAAGGCTTTTGTACAATTCCATCCGGCGAGGATAATGTATTTGAATTCGGGTAGGTACACCCTCTCCCCGAACTTGCGTTTTTTTCATGTCGATGTACTGGGCATGGAATCTGGCCAGAGTTTCCACCGCCAACATAGTGGCGAGGGGCGCGAAAATCAAAAATCCGACTGTCTGACGAAAGTGGTCGATGTTTCTGTACAGCAGGCCGGGCAGCTCTGGCTGGAAAGATGTGACCTCGCCATCGAAGCACTCTATCTTGTTTAGGGTCCTTAAGGGGTGCAACCAGCTGCAGGGCAGACACCCCCGGTTCTCTATGGCAAAGTAATCGCATTGCGACATTCTGGACTTTATACTAAAAAGTAAGGCAAAAAGGAAGTGAGGAAAGAAAGAGAGGGAGTTTACAGATATGCAAGGGGGAAAGAACAAAAGGGATCCCCCCCCCCTTCCCTCCCTCTCTCTGCTCCCTCTCTCCCCCCTCCCCCCTTTGTATTCTCCCGTCCTTTTCCTCCCTCTCTCTCCCCCCCCCCTTCTCCTCCCTTTTCTCTTTTTTCCGACCTATAGACAAGGAAGAAAGACAAACGTCGTAATCCAAGGCTAGATGCAGCCGGCACCTGCCCCGAGAGACTTAGAGGCGCTAGATGGCGAGTTCGGCAAGATGGCGTGGGGGTCCGGCAGCACTGTGCGCATAAGCCGCAGCGCGTTGGCATTGTTGGAGCGCATGAGCAGAGAGCCTAGCGTGTATTCGAGCCTAAGCAAAGTGAAGGAGCAAGTCAGTGCGGGCGGTTTGGTAATTGTGGACCAAAAGGGGCAAACTCCAGTTCACCCCTTGTTACAAACCTGCGAACTGAACGCCGTCCATCTCAGCCAGTCCATAGTAGATAGCATTTACAAGCAAGGTTTTTGTTTATTGCAACAACAAAAGCACGAGTCGCTGGGAGCAGTGTACAGCTGCCTTGACGCCCTGAGGTACAATATTTCGTTCTCCGATGGCCCCGAGGGACGAACGTACAGCTGCCGCGCCCTGTGGCAGACTGGGGGCGACTGGGGGGCCCAGGGGGGCTGGACGAGGCTCCGCGCGATCCGCCGGTGGTAGTAGTTGAGTACCCCCCATACCGCCCCAACAGCGAGGGTATGCCCAACAGCCCCATGGCATCTTTGCTGGAAGTCTACGCGCTGCGCCTGCAGCTGGAAAATACGCGCCTGGCTTACACGCTGGACCACGCGCTGGACGCAGTATTATTGGCAAGGCGCCGGCAGGGCAACGTAGACCGCATCTACGAGGAGGCCTGGCTGCACAGCCAACCCAAGTGGGAGCTGGGGGTATCTGCTACGGCGGGGCCTCCCATCCCCAACACGCGGACGGACAGCCGCGCGCACGGCGGGCGCTTGGACCCTGGCTTTGCCGCGCTGGAGCAGGCTAGGCTAGCCTTTTTGCAGGAGGTCCGCGCACCTCCTGTTTCCCAGTATGCGGGCGCACGGGGAAATGACAAGCGAAGGGGTCTGCGCTCGACCGCCAGCCTAGCCGGCCTGAATGTGGCTCGGGACAACAGCTCCGTTGTTTATAGTAGGCAGGCCGTGCGCCCAGAGCAAGAGGTCAGCCACGCACTCTGGCACAGCATGGTGCTGCGCGTGTTCAGCATTCCGTCGGTTTGGAGCAATAACGAAAGCTCTGGGGCGGCCTACCCGCGCGCACCCCGGCTCCCGGCGCTCAGACAACACCAGTTTGATACAGACAGTTTCTATTCTCATACCGAGGGGGTCCGAGACTTTGTCAACCTGCTATTGCGCGACATACAGGCAATGGTCCTGCCCAAACGAATGCAAGCCCTTGAGGCGGCCCAAGAGCAGCAAAGGGACGCCACGGCCCCCGGCGTGGGTTCCGGGGGTGCAGACCTTGGCTTGGCAGAAAAGGGAGAGGACGAGGAAGCCGTGTTGGCAAGCTACTGGTGGGATCTATCGCTGCAGCCAGTCTTTAACCCTGGTTCGTTCACTGGACTCTTAGAGCTTATTCGCCTTCGTAGCACCCTGAGTTCACATCTCGACCAAGAGGTCTGCCTGGTGCAGAGTTTGTACAATGAGTCAGTACCCCACTACCACCGGAGCCGACTCTTTGACACAATGTCAGCTGCGCCCCAGCCCCAGCCCCAGCTCCAGCCCCAGCCCCAGAATAACCTAGGGCGCAAAGCAACGAGCAAGAGAAAGAGAGCCGAGTCCGGCGCGCTCGGGGAGAAGGCCCCGAGGAGGGAAGGAGAGGAAGGGGAGGGGGGATAGAAAGATTTGCCCTTCCTCCCCCCCTTTATTCCCCCCCCCCCCCCACTCTCTCTTTCTATCGCTCTCTCTCTATTTCTCTCTCGTATTCCGTGGCATAGGCTTTTTAATAGATTTAATAAAAAACGAACGAGCATCTAGCAGTTGTGACGATGCAGGGCTTTTGTGCCAGCAGCAGACAGTCGGAACGTCCCAAGCCCCGCGGGCCTGGGCGCAAGCCCCCAAGGCCTGGGCACAAGAGCAAAAGGAATCGTGAAACACCCCGATCGTCCACACCAGATCAATCGTCAAGGGCCTCTGCGCTTGTCTGTACCGTGGCCACGAACCCTCAGAATCCCTGCCAAGAGTGGGAAAGCCAGCAGCCACCACAGCGCCAAGCCCGGGCCACCCCAGCGTTGCCTGTACAGAGGCACAGTAGCAAGCACGGGGCCCCCGAGGCTCGCGCTTCTTCTTCTCTTCTTCTTCTTCTTCTTCTTCTTCTTCTCTCGCCGCTTTTCCTCCCCTGTTCTCCCCCTGCACCCGCTCTTGCTCCCGCCGCTTTGTCAGTGCCGAATATCACTCCCGCACCCCAGGCGGAGCCTTCTTCGTCGGCGCCGCGGCTCCAGCGCCTGGCCCCCAAGAAGACTCGGCCGCTTGTGAAGCCGGTCGCCAGCATCGGGGGACGACAGACCCTAGAGGCCGGGCTAGCCCTGGCAGTAGTTGCACCCCCCCCAGCCTCGCGGGAGAGCCTGAACCGTTTGCAGGAGGACTTTCACAAAGTTAAGCAACAATGCCACCTGCAAGCCAAGCACGCGCATGAACTAGAAAACAGGTCAGTGCCGGTGAGGCTGAGGCCCGACCACGTGCGCAAGCTGTTTCTGCGCCGCGTGCTAGGCTTCACGGCGCTGCACATATTGCTGACAATGACGCTTATGGCGTCCGGGCGCTGGCCTTTCGATTTTGCAGACATCTACTACCAGAACCCGCTTGGCATAGTCTCCATTCTGGCGCTCAGCGCTCTGGTCATAATCGCGTTTTACCAGCATTGCTCAGTCAACCTGTACCTGGTATCCCTGGCCATGGTCGTTGGCACTGCCTGCCTGGGTAGTATCGTGTTGCTGCACAGCGACTCCTTAGTGGTTATGTGGGTCTGCGTTGTGCTAGAGGTTCTCTGCGTACTGTGCATCTTGTTCTGCTGCCAGCTGTGGGTGCCCTACCAATTCTTTGCTATGTTGGCGTTTGTCACTGGCTGCGCAAGCGTGGGCTACTTCTGGCTCATCTGGCGTCCTTACAAGCTCTTTCTGCAAGAATGGACTATCTACGCCTGGGGCGAGCGCACGGCCCCGCCAGGGCTAGCTGGGCACTTCTGGATTATTACCGCTGCTTTCTTTTTGAGCGTTTACGTCCTCTGGCAACTGGAGCGGCTAATGCACCTGCACACTCTGTGCGACTCGCACCTAGCTTCCCTTAAACTTTTTTACAACATGGCCGAAATAGGTTTTCTCTGTGGCCTGGGCGTCAGCGCTCTCCTGGGGCGCATCAACTCCGCCCGCGCGCGTCTGCAAACCATATACGCTACAGAAAGAGAAGCCATTATCGCCGGCGCCAGTCTCTAAAGCTGGATCACATCTCCCTCCCCTGGCGCAGTAACGCAAGAAAAAGGGGGGGGGGGGAGGAGAGGAGGGCTTCCTCTCCTCTTTCTCTCTCTGCGCCTCCTTTCCTGCTCCTGTTTCTAGCCCCCCCCCCCCCCTTCCCCCCCCCTCCCTAAGGAGAAAGCAAGAGAAATAAAGAGAGGAGGACAGAAATAAATTATGCCCAGAATCCCGCTCTCAGAGGTACTGGCGTCGGTGCGTGGGGAGGGCGTGGGTTTAGTGTCTGGGTGGGGCGTGAAGCAGATTTGCAGCGACTGCGGCGGAAGCGAAGTTCTAAGCACACGAGACGACGCGGACAAATGCCCCTGCGGCTGGCAGAGTTCGGTGGTAGCCGAAAACATAAGAAAGTACCTAGAGGGGCAGGGATACAAGCGTGAAGAAGGTACAAACGTGTTGGACATAGCAGGTGACTGGAGGCCCAGTTCCGGAGAAGGCCCCACGCTGACAGTGCTCTGGCGCCGCGCTCAAGACCCGCATTCGTCGTCTCTGCGCAATAAGGTAGTTCGCAATTGGCTCGGCGATTTACAGGCACGCGTGCCAACCGGCGAAGCCCGGCGCGTGCTCATCGTGCACCGCAAGCGTCGGGTGCCAGTGGCGGAGCTTATAGCCTCTCAGGAGGCCGAGCGCGGTTGGCGCATCGATTACTGGGACGAGGACGCCTTTCTGTACCCGCCTGGCATACGCGGGGGTTACTTCTTTGAGCACGAAACCCTGCCGGAAGAAGAGGTGAAGCGGATGGAAGCAGTGTTCCAAGTGCAGCGAGAGGGAATCCCCGTAATTTTTAGCGCGGACCCCGCCGCTAAGTGGTGGGGGGTACGCCCCGGAGACGTAGTGCGCATTCGTTCCACTCTTGGGGGCGGGAAGCAGTACATATATAAGCGTTGTGAATATCTAGCCGAAGAGCGCTTTCGCAAAGAGTCCATTGTGCCTAAGAAGCCCTACGCACCGGACCGAGAGGACAGGCTGCTGCATTAAATCAAAGTAAAAAAAAAAATAAAAAAAATAATAAAAAAATACCACGCGCAAGGTGAGTTTTCTTTAATAATAAATGGGAAACTTTTTTTTTCTTTTTTAAAATTCTTGCTCTTGGAGGCTTTCCCCCCCTAGGCCGTCGGCTGTGGTCCTAGCACCGGAGTAAGAAAAGTAGACCCCTGCACTCCCGTGCCCGCATACTCGGCGCCGGCTCCCTTGAGTTGCATAAACGCGTGCGGGTCTGCGCGCGGCCCGAGCGCCGTCCGCCCCACGCCGGCGTCGACCAGTTTTTTGTGGACGGGGCTGTAGGTCAGCTGCGCCCCCCGGCAACAAACAGATTGCTCGTGCTCCCGGGGCTTGAGTATGCCGTCGGGCAAGAAAAGCTGTTTCTGTGCGCCGGTAAGGTCTTCCACGACGTAGCCCAGAGCAGTGAGCACCGTGCTAAAGATGTCGGCGCAGGGGTCCTCTTGCATTTGCCCCCCTACCATTTCGCGCGAGTACTTGCCCGTCATGGAGCTAAACCAGTGCTTGACCTGGTAGTGGTACGGCAGGGGGACCGCGATAATATCCCAATCCTCGCCTGGCTTGGGTGTGGAGCCCCGGGAGCCACCCTGCGCCGGGGACGCGATGGTGACGCCGCCTCCCCGCACGTAGCGCACCGACACAATGTTGGGTTCCACGCGCAGCGTGCGCCGGTCAACCACCACGGTCCCCGCCTTAAAGCGCACCTGGACGCTGGTTTGAAAAGAGTCCGGATCATTGGCGAAGATTACGTCCGAGTCCTTGACAATCACAAACGCACTGCCGCTACCCTTGCGCATAAACAGGGCGGACCCCGCTACAAAACGGACGGCGGGCCGGAACAGGAGAAAACTCAGCGGGATGGGCAGGTCCAGGTCCATCAGCACCTCTAGCGTGCGCTGGCTAATAGCCGTCTGTTGTAGCCAGCTCTGGATCTGGGCTGCCGTGACTGCGCTCGTCGCGGCCTCCTCCTGCGCGGGCGCCACGCCCTGCCTGGCTAGCTCCCAGGCGACCTCCTGCCGAATAACCTCCGCTTCATTGGAAGCGCGAGTGTCCACGTACTCCTTGTACATGTCGCCCAGCGTTTTGCAGTCCATCTTCTCCCACCCGCCAAAGAAGTCCGCCGTCAGCACAGACCACCGCTTCACGACATCTCCAATGGCCATGCGGTAATAGGCTGTGCGCAGCACAGCCTGGCTCGCCTCGGACATGGCCCAGGTTCGCAGCTTGATCAGAAAATTGATTCGCTCCTGCTTCCCTGCCTCGTCCATATCACGGTTAGCCCTATCAAACAACTTGCCCAAGCAGTTATACAAGGCGTACTTGTCGAACGCGGTCTGGTCCCTGCCCGAGGGAGGCCGTGCCGCAACAACTGGAAAGACGCGTTGTTCATGTCAACCTCCTTACCATAGTTCGAGCCGACATGGGCATTCACTGAGTCTACTAACATCTCGGGCATAGCTTGGCCGGCCTGAGCCTCAACCTCCCATCTACAACAAAAAGTCGCAGCCAAAAAGGCCGCGGCTTTGTCCTTGCAGTCTGCGTTGGCGGGGTCGTAGCTGCCTATAATAAAGATATTGCTGGGATCAAACTTGTAACCTTCACTATCCTGAAGCAGCTGGGACAGCACCAGCTCTTTCACCCGCGCAATCCAGTCCTCGAGGCTCTCATCGTCGCCTAACTTGTCAGTTGTCTCGCCTGCGCTAGCGCATTTGGCGCGGAGCATGTCGGCATAAAGTATGAGAGGTTGTACGTCCGCGGGCATGGGGAAGTACATGGCACTCTCGTGAAGGCATTTGACAGTCAGTGCGGGGGGTGGCGCTTCATCCATGTCCATATATTTCTTTAGGTCGGGCGGGCTTTGGGGACAAAGATAGACCCCCCGCGGCGCAGGGCCGCGGCGGAGCTGCTTGCCCGCGACTTGCTGTCGCTGCCGGCGATAGACGCAGAGGTCAGGTGCGGCCACACCCGGGGGCGCTGCAAAATAAGCTCGACAATAATGTTTTCCAGTCTGGCGCTGGCGTAAAGATTCCACAGGTTAAGCTGTGTGCCATCATCATCAACGTCATGTGTGCCCCACCGCCCCGGGGCTGAGCCCCCTCCTCCCGACCTGCCTCCTCTCGAAGCAGGGGCGGAATCCCCTCCGCTACCGGCAGAGTCGGAAAAGCCACCCGCAGACACCCGGCGTCTGGAACCTCCGCTGGCGCTCCAACCAGAAGCCACAAAATCAGGCGCCGCACTCCCACCCCCTGCTCCGCTCCCTCCGGATCCTCTCTGATTGAGGATGGCCTGGAAAACACTCGTGCCTAACGGCGTCAGGTCACCGCCGCGTCCGCCGCCGAAGAGCCCGCAAGAGTTTAGCACGTGCTTCAAGGTTAGGTAATGGATCTCGCCCTGGTCCCCATCCACGATGCCAATAGTACGGTGCGAGGTTACGTAGTCAGCATAGTCCGAAGCGCTGAGGTAATGCATGGGCAGCATCTGGAAACGCTCCGAGATCAGGCACGGGGTCGTCGTAGGGTCGTGGGGCTCACGGCGCCCGACCTGGTAGCTGCGGGAGGGGATGGCGTCCAGCCCGTGCTGCGTGCGGAACATGACGAGCTTCTCCTTGGTGCGGTCGTAGGGGCGCAACGGAGGGTCCGGGTTGCCGAACAAGGGCAACAGCCTGCTCTCCGCCTTAATGGTGTTGGCGAAGCGATACACCTCATTCGTCAGCAAAACCATGTCGGGCTCCTTGTCCAGATTCCGCAGCAGGCTGACGGCCTTGACCTCTACCCCGTTTATGCCGACGCCGTCCTTGTTCACCGAAAAGGTCTGTGCGTTCCGCTGCTCCAGCAAGGCGCTAAGGTCGCGCTGGCCCATCAGGGGCAGGCGGTAGTCCGTCTCCACCAAACGATCAATGGCTTCTTCCATCAGCTTGCAGACCAGGTTGTAATTCAGAGACAGCACGACCGAGGTGCTGACGGCCCGCAGCGACTGCTCGTACACCACCACCTTGGTCTTGTCCATGGGCCAGTCGGAGGGCATCACAAATCCCACTCCGTAGTGCTGGATGGCCTGGGTCTTAGATGAGCGGCTGGTTTCCAGCAGCGTGCCCGGCACGCGCAGGCTCTTGGGGTTCAGTGCCTTGGGGTTGAACTGCCACTCCACAATCGTCAGCTTGTCCCCGTGCGGCTTGATTGTAGGATGCTTTTCCAAAAACTCCTCCCACGTCAACATGGCGATCGCAGACAGGAGCTCCGGGCGCGCCACTACCAACATGTTCATAAACATCTGATCTGTCGTGAAGTGGCCCCCCTCGAAGCTATTCCAGAGGCTTTGCGTTATAAACTCGTACGGGTCCGTGTCCGACAGGGAGCCCTGCTGGGCCGCCTTGGCTAGCGTTATGGGCTTCATCTTGCTCATGGCCTCGTTGAAACTTGCCAGCATCCTCACCACCGGGCCATCACGCGCAATCTCCCACTTATCTTCTTCTTCTTCCTCAAACCAACTCCTTTTCTGTCGCCAACGACCCGCGCCGGCCGGGCGCTTGACCTCCGCTGAGCCGCCTCGCGGACCCCGCACGCTCTCCTCCTCGCCTGCCTCTTCCTTCCCCTCTTCTATTGACCAAATACGTCTCTTCTTCAGCGCAGGCTGCTCGTCCATCATCTTCAGCACAAGCCCTTTCCTACACCCCTCCCCACATCCAAAACAAAGAAAATGTCAGAACTGTAGTACGTCTTTTTGTTTAGAACAAAAGAAAGGGAGGCAGGGGAAAACGCGGGGCAAGAAAAGGAAAGGGGAGGGGGGGGGGGGAAGGGGAGAGCGCGAGGGGAAAGGAGGGAAATGCAAACACAAGGGGAGGGGAGAGGGGAAGGGGGGGGGGGGGGAGAGAAAAAGGCAATTACCACCAGCAAAAGAGAAGCCTTGTCGAAAAGCTTTTTTGAAGACTAAAGGAAGCAGGGATATGAGGAAAGAGAATGAGAGGAAAAAAAAGATTGGGGGAAGGAAAATAAGACCTGCCAGCCTAGGGGAAGGGGGGGACGGGAGGGAGGAGAGGGAGGGGAGGAGGAGGGGAGAACGAGAGGGAAGGGGGGAGGGGAAGGGAGAGACAGGGGGTGAGGGTGAGCGGGGAGAAGGGGGGGGAGAGGAAAATAATTGTCTCTTGTTCCAAAGGAACTGCAGAGTGTAAAAAAAAAGGCGGGGGGGAGGGTTGAGAGGGGAGCACACCGTGGGTGCCCATAGACTTGCACACCTCGTTTCCTCCCTTTTCTTGAGTCGCTCTTCCAACTCCAAGTATGAGCCACACCGCTCGCTTTCAGCCGTACCGAAAGAAGAAGACGCTGCCTTCGCACACGGACACCAAAGCTCACGCACTTCGAGCACACTTGCTAACCATAGTCCCGCAACTGTTGAACAGTGTGGCACTGCAAAAGGCACAGAATGTCCCCGAATCTCCCGGCCTAACTATGGCTATACTTTTGTACAAAACCCCGGGTGGAGAGGCATTTCTTCTAGAACAGACAAAAACAAAACACGGGCGCAGCCGTTTCCTCATATTTGGCCTTAGGCGCCTTACGCAACACACCTTGTTGGAGCTCTCGGGACAAGGACGCTATCAGCTAAGGCTGCACGCGCACGCCGGCGCCACAGACGCTTGGCGTGATGATCTCTTGCTCTGTGAAGAGTTGCTGGCGCTGGAGCAACAGCTCCTGCGCTCGCCACATTTAGAAATAGTGCCCGAAGCCTGCGACCCGCCACTGGCTGTTCCGGACCTTGACCTGAGCCCCGCCAAGGCTTTGTCGCAACTACGTCCGGAGGCCAAGGTCACATACGCGCTGCAAACCCTGCAGCTAGATAAACAACACTCGAACTACTACCGCCCCGAAAAAGACCTGCCGCTACCCTTGCTCGACCAGCACATGCCCGTTCTGGGGCAGCTGTTGATACTTATGTGTCTTACTTTGGCGGGCAAGAGCAATGATAATTTGAAAGACCGGGCCTCCCTAGGCAACCTCTGGAAACTTTGGCAGCAGGCCGTGTCGGTCGTGGTGGTCGACAGCGTGATCTCGGCCGATTACTGCGATCGCAGCATATCCGTCGTGATAGCGGGCATCGACCACCTGACGGGGCGCTGCGCCCTCAACATCATGGAGGCTTCCGAGCGTTTCCTGTCAGAGAGAAGAGCGTCCAACGTGGTGAGTTGGCTAAACCTAGAGCGAGGTCACGTCGTAGTCCGATATTCATTGCCAATAAAACAGAAAAATGTTGCTAGCCAAGCCAACGGGACTTGTGAAAGTCTGTCCGCCAAAGGCTTTGCTCCGACTAAGCCCCTTTGCACGCTGTGGAGAGATCACGACGCATCCGCGTCTTGGACACCCCCTGCTGCGCTAGAAAACCATATGAAAAGGCCTTTCTAGGCCTCCTCTCCCCCCCCCCCCTCCGTCACCCCTCGTGTGCTTTCTTTTCTTCCTCTCCCCCTCCCCCCCTTCTCTCCTTCCCGGTGTGTTTTTGCGCTTCCTCTGTCCATTCTGTACAAAGAAAACAACGGCAAAATAAATTAAAAGATATTTCCGGTCCAAACATGCATCATTATCTTGCGCTGTTTGGGTTGCATTGCTTGGCTCTGAGTTGTCATCTAGGCATGGTCATTTTTCTGAGCTGTCGTCGGCCTTTGCTCGGGCTACCACTGGCAGCGCACGCCTCTGCTATAGTAACCAACCTGTGTCAGCTCCTGTACATTTTCGAGGACGCCCGAGACCAGTGCAGGCGTGAGGTCGAGACGTCCACGCGACGGAGCTCCATCGTCTCTTACCGTTGCGGCATGACATCCAAGTATACGCGCTGGACAGAATATTTAATATTAAGTCCGCTGGCCTTGCTAAGCCTAGACAGACTGCTGCCGCCGCCCACGACGCAGTGGTGCCTGGACAGGGCTGCAGTCTGGGCATTGGAAATCGTTGGCTCCGTGTTTGCCATCTCAATAGGAGCCCTACTAGTACTACCACTAAGCTTTCCTCGTGTCATTATACCGTACATTCAAAGGATCAGGGATCTAAGCGCCGGCAGTCAGAGAAACCCCGCACCTCCCGGCTGCCTGCTGGAGGCCATGCCCTTGGACTGGTCGGTGCTAGGGTGCTGCAGTTCACCCCACCCCATGGGCGACAAAAGCAGTCCGGACTACGACAGCAACAGCGGGTCAGAAGATACCCCGCGGCTACAATGTTTAGCAGGCACCAATTGTAACTCAGCAAACCCGAGAATTGCCACACTGACACCGCGAGAGGCCCAGGCCCTCACGTGCCTGGTCTTTCGTTGCTGGTGCCTCTCGGCCCTCCTGTGGCTCCTGTCCGTGCTGACGCTGTGGTTGCGCCTGTACGGTTCCCCCGGCGCCGCGCTCGTAGTCTGGGCCGGGGTCGGGCTGGAATCTCTGTTTATTCTGACGCTGTGTGCTTGGGAGGTGTACAGCCAGTGTGTGCTGTACCGCTTACCCGACGTGTGGGAAGCGCCGAAAGCCGTCGCCTTCAAAGCATCAGAGCGGCCGCGCAAGCGCTCCTCCGAAAGCCGCCCCCTCCTGCCAACCGCCGTAGATTTTGAATTAATACTGGGGCGGCACTTTTGTGCCGAAGCCGGCTACCTACTGCTGGCCACAACCAACGCTCTGACTGTGACTTGGGTGGTCGCGGCGGCAGGGCCCAAAGCTTAGCCCCCCCCCCCCGACATTATTAAAAAGTAAACAAAAAAAATTAAAAACTTTTTTTTAATTTGTTCTGGTTTCTTTTTGTATCAATCCTCGTCTTCAATGAGTATATACGTTGGTTCTTGATTTACCAGAGGGCGGGGCGTCTGGTCGCCACTTGTTTTTTTCTTTGTCTTCGACTTGGGCTCCGGTATCGTCTTCTTCTTCTCTTTCATCTCATTTGCAGTAGCGCCCGACAGATACAGATGCTTGGGTCCGTTGGATTTTTGCGCTCTCCCATGCGCCGCCAAGAGTGCGTTGGTGGGAAAGCTAATGCTTCCGTCTAATTTGGCTGGGGTACCCAAGAAGGGAACTTTTAGGTTATCATCTGTGTAAGTCGGATACAGAGTTTCGGGAATGCATTCTTTGTGTTTGGATAGTTCTTGCTTGAGAAGCAACGGGGGCCAGTAGCACGGGATGACTTGTTTGCCGTTCCATTTCTTGGAGTCGGACAGGTACAGGAGCCGCGCATCAAATTGCTCAGAAAAGCTTAGTAATGTTGATGGAGGTTGGCGTACATTGTACATAGGGAGCACCATTCCTGACGGAGTACAGGGCGCATTAAAGTCTTGGAAACAATAATTCGCCTGGTCGGTCCAAGGGCGCAGCGCGTTGAGCACTACTTTTTGCTTGTCCTCCGCAAGACCCTGCAGTGCGGTCAAAAGCTTATGCTTATTTGGGAGCACGCTCCTTTTCTTGTTGCCTTTTACAGGCGGAGGGGCGATCTTGTCGGCAAACTCGGAGCAGACGTCGCTTTTAACAATCGTTTTGCTGCTGAGGTCTGTCTGATACCGCAGAAAATCCACGATAAAAGAGGGGTGCTTGCTCAGTACTTCCCATAAGCCGCGGCAGTCAGACAGCTTCTCTTCGACTGTGCCCTCCTCGGCATTATAGCCGCCAAACATGGGCACGGGGGTCTTGACGCTCCGAACTAGGCGGAAGCAGAGATATTGACGTCCACACCTCCCCGGCAAGAGATTGGACAGCCGGCGCCACGCCTTGGCGGGGTACAATATCATTTCCCCCGGCTGGACTTGGACAGTTTTGCTTGCATCGTCCAGCACCTGGTAGAGCCCCCACTCTTTGACACCCTCGCTCAACAGCTCTTCTTCAATCCTTCGCTTGTAAGTCTTCTTCCCGTTGTTGTCTTTAGCCTCTAGCCCGAGCCCTTTGAGCAAGGCGTCCACCGCTTGACCAAACAGCTTTTCATCCTGAGGCGGGGTCACTTTTTTAGGGTTTTCGGCGGTGATTTGGCTTTGGGCCAGTTTATTGCACAATTCTTGAAGTCGCTGGTGCGCAAGCTCAATATCTTGGCTAGACGCATTCCCAGAATCCCCGGCCTTTTCTTGTTGAATACCCTTAACAAGTTTCTGTACTGTTTCGCGCTTATACATAAAAGGGATTGGTCGAGGGAGCTGGCCTGCCCCAAAGAGCGGACAAATGCGCAACTCTTGCGGCTCCGGCCCCTCGTTCACAAATCCCTCCACCAGCTCCTCGTTTTCGTTTTCGTAGCCCACCAAATCGGCCCCGCGGACAAAGCTGTCCTGAGCCTTCTTTGGGGTTTTGTCGCCGACACTCTGGCTGTACGGCGCAAGGAGCTGCTCCACGTACCAGCCGGGGCCCCTACTTTTAACGTACTTTTGCAGCAAAGGGTAAGCAGCTCGTGCGGCAGCATAGCGCAGACAGTAGGTATACAAGTGCACGTAGCTGTCGGGAGAGGCCAGGTCTTGCACGAGCCCTGCATCTTTATCCTTCTTGGGCGAAAAGTACACCTTCATTGATTTGCTATCTACCTTCGGCGCCGCTGTTTCCAGAAATGTTCGACACCCGCCTTCTTTGGAAAGGCGATGATACAAGGGCAGGCTTGCAAACCATTTCTCGTCCTCTTCCCACATGAGGTCCTCCATTGACGCGATACAATAACCGTTCTTGGCCAACGGAGAGTCATTGACAACAACAACAGGGAGGGCTCGATTGACGGGGTCTGTCGCTCGCCTGTGGCCGGCGCAGATGATTTCCATTGCTCTTTTGCTTGTCTAGTCTCGGCTTTTTTAAGGGCGTTGGGTCGGCGACGACGCCTTTACGGCCTGTGGGGCTTCGGTAGGAGTTACAGGCTTCTGCTCGAGCTTGCTTATATCTTTTAGAATTTGCTCATCCTGTCTACCATACCCCTCAGTGCGTTCTTGTCGGCCTTCGCCATTGCGGATACAAGTTTATCCCTTTCTTTCTCCAACGCTTCAAGCCTATTCCCCTGAACAACGGCCTTTCGATCGATCCTCCGTACCGAGGCGACAACTTTGCCTTTGTACGTTGTGGAAACCAAGAGCTCGGAGCTCTCTGTTTGTTTGGTGTATTCATCGCGGTCAATTGATTTGACCTCCGCTTTGCTACACCAGTAGTGTCCCTGGCATATGGCCCATGATTTTGGTTCTGGTTTGGTCTTTTCTTTTACAATAGTCAAGAGCCAGCTGGAATGGTCTCCCACCACGCCGAACAAGTTACACTCTTTTTTTCTAAGAGCAAAGTACGTCTTGTAGATGGCTTGTGCCGCCAAATACCTGTCCTTGGCACCGCGGCGGGCACATACAATGTGCTACGGTCGTACGTGTCGTCTTCTTTTTTTACCACACACAGAACGACCTCTTCCTGTGGCTCTACAGCAGCCGGTGCAGCGGCTGCGTGAATTTCTCTCGACATTACCGCGTGCCCTCCTACTAATCCTGCTAATCAAGTGCTTTATTTACTACAGCTAGGCACATGAATCTCACCTCCCACCTCTCCTAACATCCTTTTTTCTTTTCTTCCCCCTCCCTGCCCTCCTCAAATTTTTATACGTAACACAATTCGCCCTTGCTCTCTCTTTTCTTTTTGTCCTTATTTTTTCTGTTTGTGTGGGCTCATGAACATTACGGGAGGCGACGTGTACACAGAGGCAAGGCCTGCCACCGAGCAATCGCTGGCGCGAGTTACGGAGAGGGCGCTGGGCCTGCTGGGGCGCGCAGAGGCCGGACGAAGTGTAATCAACGAGGCCGATGAGCGCAAGAGTCGCTCGGTGCAGCAGTACCTGAACGAACACGTAGAGACCCTGTTACCTTCGCGGAAACGATTCAAGATCGACCCCTCCGCCTGGTTCGGGGACGAACCTAGGCTTGGCCAGCGCAAGTACGTTTTCAACCCCGCCGTCTGCCCTACCTGGGTACGACGGGCGCGCTGAAGGAAATACAGAAGGCGCCCCTCAACACCAGTGCGTTTCTGGCGCGCAATGACCCTAAATTCCGGCGGGAGAACGTGCTGCTAGACGTCCAGCTACACACGGGGGAGTACGGGTCCACTGGCGACGCGGACGAGCTGCGCAGGATGGTCTCTGGGCGCGTGCTGTGCTTTTCGCGCAACGCTGCTCTGCAGCCCTACTGGAGATACCATCTGCCAGACCGTACGCAGCAGCCGCCTGGCAACGGCTACAAGTCGCTGGTCAACCTGTTCCGGGTCAATTGGGAATTAAGGAATAAACCCTTTGACAAGGGGGCCGAGAAGTACGCGGCCTCGACGTGCAGTACCGCCAAAGAACAGACGAGGCCCGACATGGCCGCACGCATTCTTACTAGCTACTATGCGTTCTAGACCAGGTGCACGCCCTGGACGGACCGTGCCAGGCAGGAGTCACCGCCAGCGTGCTCAGGCGGGGCCCCGTCTGTTTTACGGGGGGCGACTCGGGGCTTATTAACGTGTGGGCGCAGCCCGCCTACCTCTTTGAGAACCCTTCCGGTGCGTCTTCTTCGGCGTCGTCGGCGTCGTCCGGGGGGCGCAGGCACGAAGACCCGGGCAAGAAGGCCGGCATGGTCCGTCATGACTACGAGGTCTCGTGCGATCTGGCGCCGGAGGTCACCAGGCACCTGTGGTTGGTGCTGGAGCTGGTGGAGCACACTGTGCTCTCGGCCCAGGACGGAAAACCCCTCGCCCCACGCCCCGTCTGGCGCTTCCGCCCGCACGTGACCCGCACTGACGAGCCCTTGCCCCACAGCGAGTGTACAGGCACGTACGAAGATAGATCTCAGGCGCCGCCCGTCTGCTACGACTGGTACGGCGCCTCGGTTTACGTAGGCCAGGTCTTGGCAGATAACGACGGCCGGAATTACAAGGGCGAGCTTACGCGCATGCTAGCCGAACTAAACCAACTCATGTACGGGAGCGGCTGTTCGCCGGAGGACGACAACATGCGCAGGGACCTAAGCAAGCTCCCTTCAATCTCCCATGTCCATATTGAGCCACGTGTCACCATTTATTAAATCTGCTATAACGCGGACAAGGTTTTTTTTTTAAATTAATAAAACCAAAAAAAAAATTAATGTGTGTGTGTGTGTCTCTGCGTTTGGCTTTTTTGTTGTCTTCTTTTAGCTCTGGCTGCCGTTATGGCTTAGCATATTATGTTTCTTGTGGTGCGTAACCGGCACTCGCAGTTGCAGGCCCTGCACATGCATGTACTTGTGCAGCGGGTGCTCCTCCCGCTCTTCCGCGGGGTTCTGCCCAAAAGCCGGGGGCGGCGCAAGTGTTTCTGCGTGCGCCCTCTTGCGAGTTAGCCCCGGAGTGGCGGACGCTGCGGCCCCGTACGCCGCCGCCTCCGTCGTCGGCGTACTAGTAGTAGTAGTAGATCTCACCATGGGGGTTGGGGCGCGCGCCGTCGTTGTCGTCCTGCTGAAGGCGGCACCGGCCGGGCCCTCTCCTGCGCTCTTGGCGGCTAGGCTTGCAACCCCCGCGCCGGTGTTCGGCTCCAGCGTAGTCCCGGCCCTGGCCAGCGCATAGCTGAGCTTCATGTGCAGCGGAGTGGGAGCCGCCGCCCGGGCGGCCACCGACGGGGCGCTGGAGCTCCCAGGAGTGCAGGCCGGCGAGGACGAAGAAGACGAAGACGCCGCGCCATGTTGCAGAATGCGCTTGTTATCTCCCAGGCGCCGGGCGTCAGCTGCAACCCCGAAGCAGCGGCCGTCTGCACCGCCGACAGCCAGGCAGAACCTCCCCACTTCTGGTGGAACGCGTCCTCCTCGTCGGTCAAATCACGCACCTGGCCCTGCTCACAGAGCTGGCGCCATTCTCTGTGCATCTCACTCTGCTTGGTCGGGTCGTTGAATATTCCGTACAGGCGGGTAATCTTCCCCGAGCTCCTGCGTCAGCCGTGACTTCCTGATGTTGTTCAGCTTGCGCAGCTCCTGGTTCTCGCCCGCAAACGCGTTCACCAAGCGCTGCACTGCCCCGAGCACGCGCTCCTTGGAGGTAGGGTCTGGTACGTCCGCGTCGATCACCTCCGACACGTGGTCGACTATCTTGGACATTTTAACCAGGGCCAAGGGGTTTTGGTCGGCACCCCCGGCATCACCCGTTGAGAACCAGTAACTCGGGTCCGGACCTGCAGCCGGAGGGAGAGCTCCGGGGTCCGTCGAATCCGTGCACCCCGCGGGCGGCGGTGGCAACATCTCGGAGGACGACGGCGCCGCTCCAACCCCGTTTTCCTGTGGCGCGGGCGTTGGGGCCTCCTGCGCCCCACCAGGAAGCACCTGGCCCGGTGCACCAGGCAGCACCTGGCCCGGTGCACCGTGATCCAAAAAGGTAACGCTAGCACCCGCCGTGCTGGCGGCGGAGCTTGTGGTAGCCTGGTTAGCACCAAAACCACCGCTAGGGCCCGTCGCCGCCGAGGCCGCCGCCGTCGTCACGGGGGCAGCGGTGCTGTTGACGCTGCTAGTAGTCGTCATGGCAACTGGGCTACTCATGGTTCGAAGTCCCAAGCTGTACGTCAGTCTGGCCACAATGTCTAGAGCTGCTTTAGGTATATGCCGCAAGCTGACTTCTTCCGAGCCACTTGCGAGTTTATGGGGGAACACGTAGGTTGGGTAAGGGGGGGGAGGCGCCAAGGGTTGGCCAGAATTTGCCCGACTTAAAATAGAACCGGGAAGAGGGAGCGATAGGGAGGGGGCTCGCAGGCGGAGCAAGTACCCCCCCGCCCCACCCCCGCCCCTCTTTCTCCTCCCGCCCCTCTCTCCCCCCCCACGCGCCCGCCCCCTCCCTGTTCTCTTGTCTCCTCCTTCCCGCTTTCTTCCTCCCTCCCCCGCGCTCGTCAGCGTAATAGACTGCCACGTCCCAATTAAGGCCTCCACAGAGGCCCGCGAACTTTGGCCGTACGGAAGCGAACTCAAATCGGCCACCTGAAACGGCTCCAACAACCAACTGCTCGTGACCGGCCCGGGGTTCTTGTAGCACTGCCAAGGCCACAGATAGCGCGTTCCCAGCAGGTAGGTCCCCGGCCTGGCGCCTTTGGTGCAGTACGAATTCTCCAAGATCGAGGCGGTATTGTTCCAGTAGTTGCGCACGTGCTGAATGCTCGCGCCCTTGGGGCCGTGCGGGTCCCTCAGCCGGTAGTCGCTGACGATCCCCTCAATGTTGTCGTGCGCCACGCTGTACATAAACAGGCTCCTGGTGCGCTTGTCATACCTAGACGCCGCCACGTAACCCCAGCTCTGCCTCTCATGGATCAGCCCGGGCATAGGCTCGTAGCCCGGCGCGTTGTCCAAGTGCTCGTAAAAGGACGCCCTATCATAGCCAACGCCAAAATCTCCAGCTCCTCCGCCGAGAGCTGTTCTTGGTAATGCTGCCTAGCCTCTGCCGGAATCGACTTGTCATACCGCTTGCGCTCTAAAAGCGCATGCTCCATCGCATTCTCGTACAAACAGTGCTTGTGCACCTCAACCACCTGCTCGCCTGCTCGGCACACCACAGGCTCGGGCTCGGGACCCCAGATCACGCACAGCGACGGGTCTGTCTGGCTCGGCAGGCTGCTATTGGCACCAACATTCACGCCGGCGCCGTTTGTAGACAGCTCTCTGCACAGCGCTTCCTTCAACACCTCTTCCGTCTTGTCACTGTACTTTGACGCCATGTTGCCCCCTCCCCCCCCCCCTTGATTTTTCCTCTCTCTCCTTTGTCTTTTGCGATCGTGACGAGCGGCAGAGGTCGGGGGGGGGGGGCAAGGGAAGAGGGAGAAAGAAAGTAAAAGGAGGAAAAGAGGGAAGGGGAGGACAGAGGGGAAGGGGGAAAACGGGGAGGGGGAAGGGGCAAAGACAGATCGTGCTTGCCTTCCTCCTTTGTCTCCCTCCCCCTCCCTCCCTCCCTCTCCTAGTAGTAGTTGTTCAGTGTCAAGTGTAAGACTTTGTCGAGCTTTTATTAAAAAATTGCACATTCTTGGCGCTCCTCTCCCTTTTCCCTCTCTCGCTCACCAATCCTTCTAGTCTATCTTTTCGTGGCCGGGGGGGTCCTCCTCGCTGTACGCATGGTGTGTCAGGCCCGCCTGGGTGTAGATGGTCCGCGTAGGCTCGCGATACAAACAAAAGAGCGTCTTGACCACCTCCTCCGTCGCTTAGGTGAGCGGACTTACTAGCTGCAGTCTTTGCAACGTTCCGGGCTTCTGCGCAAAGCGCGCCCAAAGCTCCAGAAACAAGGCACGACAAGCGGCGGTCTCGGGGGACAGGTCGCGGGGTTGTGCCCCGGGCCCCGAGGCGCCGGCAGCAAGCGCTAGCACATGAAACCTAAAACCGCCCACCCACAACTCCCGGGCACCCTCTAGCGCAGCCCGCCTTGCCTGCACGTTGCTGGGCCAGTTCCACGCAGGACACATTTCCCAATCCCGGGTGGCACCAGAGGCTTCGCTTATATGTAAGTGCCCAAGCCCGCTAACATAAAAAACGTCTGTATTAATTAAAAAAAAGAATCCTCGTATTGCGCTCTTTCTAGCTCGTGGATACTGTCCTCCTGGCACATGGTTACCAGCTGTCCCCACTGCTTCTCTTGAATCTTTCCGAGCAGTTTGTAAGTTTTGCTTAACAGAAGGGGCAGGTTTACTTTCCCGTAGCCCGCGGGCGGTGCTTGGGGGCAGAGCTTGCGTCCATGCACGCAGCGGGCTCGCGCAGCGCTGGGCGCCTGGGCCTCCAACGCCATTAACATGCTGTCTTTCAACTCCTGAGCTTTCTCTTGCTTTCTGCTCATCTCACCCAACCAGCCAAGATGCGCATATCTGCTCAAGCGACACGGGTATTGTTTTTGGAAAATTTGCCAAGCCTGATTCCAGTTATTAAAATCCAATTCTCGACTTGTGGCGTCTTTGCGTATCATCAGAGCAAAGCCAACCGATAACCTAAAGACATTCCGCAAAACCATTTCAGGGGCAGCTACTTCTGTCACAAAGCGCTCATGATCGGAGCTGCCGCGGATCAGAAGCGCAGCACCCGACAGGCTTACGCACAGGCATTCCCTCAAGCAACATGGGCAGCAAAAGCGCCTTTCTTCTTTGGCCTCACGTGCCTTGGGCAGGGGATGCGGTGCCGAGTGGCCAGTCCAGATTCTGCTGCACATTGCAAAGTATTTGTGCGATTCAAGCTTACAAAACCCGTCCTTCCCCACTCTCTTACTCTTCTTTGGCAGAGGAGGTTTCCTTCTCCTCCTCCCAAAGGAATTACATTAAAAAGGACTTTGCGGAAAAGAGGGGGGAAGAGAGGGGGTGGGGGAGAGGTTATTTGGGCGCCCCCCCCCCCGTAAGCTGCCTGCCAGAACTCTTAGAAATACCTCCCGCCGAGCACAATATCTTTGTTTTGTCATCAGAGAGTGTAGCCGTCGGCATAGCCAGAGAACGTCGGGGCCGGCGCGGGGGGTAGTGACGTATGCTTGCGCAGCTTGTGTTCCAGCAGGGCTTGCGAAGAGATAAAAAGCTTTGGAGCAGCCCTGCTCTGGGCAGACAAAGGTTCCTTTGCCGGTGTGCACCCCCCTGTGATTCCGCAGGTTTACCTCTTGTGTAAATTGGCGAGCGCAAGTCTCACATTTAAACGGCTTGATTTCGTCGTGGATCCTAAGGTGACTTCGCAGGCTGGATCGATGCTTAAGCATAACTCCGCAAACGTGGCAGACGGTGGCGGGATGCGAGGACGGAGGCGGGCCGCCGACTGTGGAGTCCTTGTGCATGACTATCAAGTGCCGCTTCAGCGCCCATTCAGAACTGAAGGACTTTCCGCAGCCCGGCGGTTTACACACGTAGAAAGTGAGGGCGAGCTCGGCGCTCCCGCGCGCTGCTGCAGCTGTTTGACCACCCAGAAACACTCAAAAAACGCCCGCCCACAATGCTACTACCGGCACCGTAAGGTTCGGCGGCAGCTGCGTACGGCTCCAGGCATCCAGGAGGCGGCTAGGACTAGCTCTAACAACGTGCTCTATGATGCTCTTGAGTTGTTGTTGGCCGGCCGAGGTTCTTGGTGGTCTGTTAGCCGTGGACATCCGATCTAGCTCATTGGCGGGTGCCGTAACGCCGGGCGACGTCGCCCAACAAAAAAAGGAGGATGGGGGGGGGGGGGAGGGGACGCCTCCCCTCCCCTTTCTCCATCCCCTGCCCAAGTTGTATCTTAAATAAGACTTGGACCGGAATCTTAGACTTTTTTGGTCTTGAGCTTGAAGCCCTGGCAGATTTGGATGTGGGGCTTGCTGCTGTTGCTACTAGTAGGGCTAAGCGCACCTGGGGCCTATGCCTGTCGTGATTTTCGCTGCCCCGCCGGAACGAGATCGCGTTGTCTCATTTACAATACCCCCATCAAGAACTGTCAAGAAGGAAACTGCGTTTGTGTGGTTGAGAGCACGGAGTTTATTTTGTTCGAAAATTTAAACTCTTGGATGTATAGCGTGGCCCTGGAGCTAAGGCCCGGACAGAGCGCGGAAACGCGTATCGAAATCCCGAGTGGTTCCGAGGTATTGATAAGTATGTTGCCTCGGATAGAAAGTGTGGAAAGTGTGGATACATATTCTCGAAGACTAGGGGCACGCGTGGGTCTGTGTGCGAACAACCTGGACACGCCTACCGAGAACGTGCAGCAAGCGGTCGACAGCTCTTCTAGCCGGAACTGTGACGACAGCGGTTGGTGCCAGTACGATTTCTACGCTGCGCACGATGTAGTCCTGCGTTATCATTGGGCCGTGCCCTGCGCCGGCTCGGGTAGCGACGGCTCCAGCACGTTCCTGACCATCGAGTGCTTGTCTGGCTGTCTGGGCACGCGCATCAGCTTTAGTCAACCTTTTCCGTTCTATACAGAGCCCAGCGGCTGCGGCTGCAGCGGCGCGGCGTGCGCAGCGCCTTTTGCGAATTTTGCCATATCGAGCCGTGCCCGAGGACAGGTGTACGAAAGCTGCGTTGTCGACCGTTGGGCGGAGCAGCTTGCGGAAGAAGACAGCAGCTCGTCTTCATCCTCATCGTCATCATCAAACTGGGAGCAGGAAGTAGGGTGCGTCCCCTCCAAGTGCCTGCCAGGCACAGAGCCCGTTTGCCTAGGTGCGAGAGACACGCCGCCGCCCAGTAATTGTAGTTTTTCCCAATGCTTCTGTCTAGCAAGGGGCCCGTTTTCAGGGGTTTTCGACGGGCGCCACGTCGTGTCTGAAATAGGGGGCTGTTTACGGCTACCTGACGCTCGAGCTGCGTGGGGGGCAGGCGGTGGAAACACGCATCCAAGTCTCCGCAGGTTGTAGTTTCTATATGACAATGTCCTGCATCTATCCCAATTATCGCGTCGAAATGGAGGCGCGTGGGGGCGTGTGCGCCGACGGGCTGGACACACCCTACGAGCACGTGATGGAAGCCATTAACAAAACCTCTTGGGATCGCTTCAATCAGAGCAGCGAGTATTTTGTCAATACTAGTAGCAAGCACGTGGTGGTGCTGCGCCACCGCTGGGCCCGGCCTTGCAAGAGCGGGGCCAACAATACCCGCGTTGCTTACCTGCACGTGCAAATCTCTGCCGGCGAGCAAGGCACGGGGGATTGTGCGCGCATAGAAATAAGCGAGCCTTTAGAACTAGAGGAATGTGAGGAGCCGCTGCAGGGCTTCAGCAGGCCCGCGCGGGCTCAGGGATACCTCGTTTTTGAGGGTTGCCAGAACGCGCCTTCGACAACCCGAGCCCCTTGGGGGACGAGTACAAATTGGGGCGGCACCACCGAGCCCCCTGCAGCCGTCGAACCTGCAGCCTCAGCGGCTGCGCGCTCCGCCTGCGCAAACAGCTGGCCAGCGTGGGTGCTCTTGTGGGGAATACTCGCCAAGTATATCAAAAACTTTTAATAAAAATTACGTGTGTAAAGTGGATTTACAGCTTTTTCGCCAGTCACTACAGGTCTTTTCTTTGGCCAAAGCACAACCAATCTTTTGCACCATTTTGTTGAAGGTTTGGGCAGGTTAAGTTCAGGTATGTTAGTGCACTGCGAAAAATCCAGGGTGAACTTCCTGCGACACTTAAAGCCGGACGGTACAGTAAAGCTCTGTAAACCAGGGCACCGTGCAAAAACCACCACGAGCTCTTCGATAATATCCCAGCCTTCGGGCATGGAGAAATCTTGCAAAAGCGGCAGGTCTTCGAAGAGAAACCCTGCTTTCTGGCACCGTATGTTTTTAGGTAGGTGAATAGTCTCGAGCTTGTCACACATGCATATTTGTAGCTGTAGCAAACTGGACACCTGCCACTTGGTGCTCTCGAAACAAAGGCTTCGAAGATCATCTAAACTCCTCAATATCAGTGCTGCCTCATTGCACAGAAGCTGCGTTGCATAAAGCAACGCCTCGGCTTCTGGTGTGAGGTACGAGGTTGTTAGCTGATCGTAAATTTCTTCCGGGAGATCGAAAATTCTGTGAGACATTTTTCTCAAATCTTTGTCTTCTTTACAAACCAAAGCGAGCTTTTAATTAAAAATTTTAGCTTTTTTTTGCACTCTATCGCGGAGTGCGGGGCTCGCGGGAGAGGGGAGGGGCTTAACTTCGCCCCTAGAAGATAGCCGCCAGCGACGACAGAAGCAGCAAGGTCTGCACACCCTAAAAAAAAACATGTCACGAGTTCTCTTTTTTTTGGGGGGGAGGAGGGGGGGAGGGCTAGGCTTGTAGGAAATGAGGGGGGAGGACCCAAACGACGGGTGCTAGCCTGGCAGCACCGCTGGGTTGCAAAGCCAGCAGCGCAGATCCGCCATATGCCTCCGCCGCGCCGCATACAGGGGCCGCTACGCCCACAAGTGCACAGAAGCTTGGTTTGCTCCAAAACCCTCCCCCGCCGCCCCTTTCCGTGCGGCGTGAGCAAAAAAAAAACAACAAACCCCAAAAAAAAATGAGGGAGGGCACAGGGGCTTACCCGTCAGTCCATCGCGATAGAACCAGAACAAATCGCCCTGAGCGCTGCCCAGGTCCTGGCGACATTGGGAATTGCGATATAATTTGAAAAACATAAGATCGTAGAGGTCGACGCCATAAGGCACTTTGCTGGCGTGAAAGCACGCATACATGTCTTTCACGATGGTGTTCCAGAGATACCTCCGTCGATCTTCTTTCTCTTTCGTTTCGTCCTCGCGGCAAACCCGGTCGGCGCCTGGGGGCGCTACAAAGTTGGCGTCGGGGCAACTAGTGGTCATGCCCCGGCCGCAGGTTTCACCCCGGCTGCACATCTTTTCCGTCATGGCACACACTCCGAAGTCTGTAGCTCCGAAGTGTGTGTTGCAGTACAAACCGGCTCCGCACGAAAGATACTTGTCGCAAAATTTCCCCTGGGTCCTGCACGCCAATGGTTTTTTTTTTCTGTTTTTTCTGAAAACCCTAGAAACAAAAAAAAGTTAAGAGGCACAAAACCGTTGGAAAGGCTCGCCGCACGTGCCCCGCGCAGCATTAGCGCCGCTTGCCTGTCCTTTGGGATTATAGCTATGCCCAGCAATATCCCACGTATCCCTGCCAAGTCAACACAGCACACATCAGAGGTGGTTGGGGACCAAGCGTGGCCAAAGCCGACCAGATGCAGACAGCTCCGTGGCCGCAGTCATTATGGCTAGTGCAATTCTTGGCCGCGCGGAGGTAGGCGGACTTGACGCAGGTTCCATTGCGGCAGATTTCGCCATATGGACACTGCTCCCCAGAGTCCTCTATCCAGCATTCTCCTTCGGGAAGGTACCTCGCCCCCGAAAGACTTAAAGCCCTGCACTTGCCCGGCATGCTATTATCTGCAGACGTCTCTGTGCCGGGGGCCTTGCCAATATCGCATCTCAAGCCAGTGTAGCACACGGACCTTTCTATAGGAGAATTCTCGAGCGTCTGCACCAGCAGCAAAAAAAAGGGGGGGAGGGGGTCACAACACAAAATGCGCGGCGGAACATACCGCCTCGTCCTGGTATTCGCAGTTCTCCAGGTAACCCAGATAAGAGCGCAAGAGGCCCTTATAGGCCTTGCAGGTGCCTACTCGGGCGGTGCTGTTGAAGACGCACTCAAGCCCCGGCTTACAATAGCTACCCTGCACCTCTGCGCTACACTCCGCGGCGGCGAGAGAAATAGAACCATCGAAATCGCCACAGCATAACCCGCCCTCGCTCTGATTTGTCTCCGTGCAGACGTTGTTGATACACTTGCGATTCATGTGGCCTTTCAATGCCTACAAAAGAAGGAAAGGTGTACCCTCCAAATGGACAAAGTTGTTAGGAGGGGCAGAGATCGTTTTACGGGGATCGGGCCATTGTCGCAGATGAAACACGAAGAGACATCTTCGTATTGCGCAGTAATGTACGTGGAAGAAAGCCTCTTTTCGACGCAAGGCAGGTTATACAGCTCTCCAGACTCAAAATCCGTCATAAAAAGAAAAGAACTATCCTCGGTGCAGAAGTGGCCAGCCTGGACGCACTTGCGAACCACCCTACCCAAACACAAAAGTAAAAGAAAACGCAAGAGGGCTTTCTTACTTACGCAGGGCAATCCAGGCTACAGGGTTGGGCTCACGTCGTCCAAATACAACCCAGCAGAAACGCTTGAAAGAGCATATTTTTTTTTGGCACCCAAGGAATATCTAAAAAATGAAGAAGATTCCAAGGGGGGAACAGACGAGGAGCAAGGGGAAGAGGGAGACGCCTCCCTCCCCTAGCCCCTCTCCTGCCTTTCCCCCCCTCCCTGCCTTTCCCCCCCTCCCTGCCTCCTCCCTCTCCCTCTCTTGGTTCTCAGTGTTAAGTGTAAGATCGCCGAGCTCTAATTCAGCGTATTCTTTTTCGCACTCTATCGCGGGGTGTGATACCTCTTTCTTACCGGGCGCTTGGCACAGGCCAAAACAGAACAAATGCCGGCTTCTGGCTCGGGCGCGACGTACCCCCCCGCGCCCAAACACTCTAGCTTGACCTGTCAGTGTTATTAAAAGTACAACAATTCTTTTCTATAGATCGGATTGAAATTTTAGAAGTGATGTGGCTAAAAAAGACATTTCTGCAGGACAAACTCGGAAGCCCTGCCTTTTCCGGCCTTATCATGCGCACCATGCAACGCAGCACAATTTAGCGCTAAATGAACGAGCCGCTACGGCCTCTTTCCGCGGGAAGAGAAGGGGGAGGGGGGAGAGAAGCGGGAGAGTGGGAGAGAAGGGCGCCCCCTTCCCCTGTTCTTTGAGCCCCCCGGGCTCAGGGGGCTCATGGGGAAGAAAAGAAGAAAAAAAAGGAGGGGGGGCGCCCCCCCCCCCCCTCTTTCGGGAGCAAGGGGGAGAGAAGGGACGCGAGAGGGAGAGAGGTTGTGGGGGGGGGGGGGGGAGGGCGCCCCCCCCCCTCCCTTTTTCTTCTTCCCTTTGCTTGAGCCCCCTGAGCCCGGGGGGCTCAAAGAACAGGGGGGAGGGAAGGGCGCAGCAGCTACAAAATTCTTTTTTGAAAAATACATGAAACGCCTCCACTAAGCCCCCCCCCCCCTTCCCCATTCCTGTCCAAGTTCTCAAACGGGGGGGAAAGCTAAGCACAGGGTCGTGCCTCTCCCTCATCCCTGCCCCTTTTCTTTCCCGTGTGCTTACATATTCAGGTGCGAGGTGAAACATGGACGGGACCTGCTCCGGGGGCGAACTCTTCTCTGCCCTTGACATGAATGTTCTTAACAAGGTTCCAGGTGCCGGAGAGCACATGTTTGAGCTGCAAGGCAAGGCAGTAAAGGCGACGGTGGAGAAAGATGGCTCGCTGCATTTGCAACACAGGTTTCTTTGGGACAACTTGAGTTTGCAGGCTCAGTCCGAGCGGGAGAGGCGCTCCCTGGAACTCCGGAAACGCCACGAGGATTTGGCCCTTGTACAAAAAGATCTGCAAGTGCTCGAACTAAAGCTTCGCCAGGGCCCTGCAGACGATGAACCTGAGTCTCCAGATCAAGAGCTAGGCCAGAAGTTGATAAGACTACATCAGATTATTGGCAATCATGCTAGGCAGATCTCGCTCTTGGAGCAAAAGCAAGAACTTGAGGTCAAGTATACGGAAATTACAGAGACTACAAGCTGCAGGCTCCCGCCCGGTCTGATTGTGCGCGTGCCTGCTTTGTTCTCGCCTGGGCCGCTTCTTTGGTGCCCTTTACAAAAAGCGGTCGTAACCTGTGAATCTCGGAGCAAAGTGTCCAAGGTAAGCGCCAGCCCGCTAGCTCGGGACGAATAGCATATGGCGCAGGCAAAGGTGCCCCAGTGTGGCCAAAATAACAACTACTTTAATAAAAGCTCGCGAAAAAGGCAGTGTTGCCGAAAAATCCGGAATGCCTATGTACGCCCTGGTTCTCGTCCGAAAACCCAGCCCCACGCAAGTTACCTTCTCAAGAATTGTTATTAAAACTTTAATCCAGCTCAGTCTGGGTCTTAGCTAGCGCATGCGGGCTGGCTAAGCTCGTGGGGAAGACCGCAGGCTTGAATTAGCGATCTGTACATAGCAAGAATTAGAGACTCCGAAGTAGTGAGCGACAGTGTCGTAAAATATGGTGTGCTGTCGAAATGATGTTGCAGAACAACGCCCTTGGTCTTGGCTATCGATTCGCCGCCGACAGAGGCTGGCGCGCGGGCAAGGCTGCTGGCTAGGCCCAAGGCTGCGCCAAACTGGGCCGGCTTCTCGCACAGGGGCGAATGTCCGCTTTGTTCCACAATCACGCACGGCACCGCGCTGCTCGACAGAGAGGAGAATTTCTCGCCCTGTTGGCAGGGCATGATAGGGTCGTGCTCTCCATAGATTAGCGCCATAGGCACAGATGCTCCCAAGAGCTTTGGAAGAGAGGGCGGAGTCCAGCGGGCGTGTCCTTTCCACCAGCTCACGACTATGTTGCTGCCGACAAAAGAGTCACCCACTGCGCACGGGCGGCCCAAAACTTCGAGCCAGTAATACACATTTGCGGAGTAGCGTAAATGATCAAACCAAGTGTGGCAGAAAAAGCCTTGCAACTTCCAGAAATGCAAAAAACGGAGTAGCCGGTGCAGGGGGCTCAGCTTAAAAAAAATGGCCCAGTACGTTCCGGGAAAGAGCCCCGCAGGCGCTACCAGAATCACGCGGGCAAGTCGGTGGCTTGCCTGCACAGCCAGCCTCGCCACCACGTGGCCTCCAAACGAATGCCCCAAGACGTCTGGTCTCTCAAGGCTCATTTGCACAATGTACGACTCAACGATCTCAGCTAGCAAGTCTGTAGCGCTATGCCCCTCGGTTTGTAGTAGGCAAGTTGGCGTAGGCAGGCGTCCGAAACCCGGCAAATTGAGCAAATGGACTTCTTCGTATGACTCGAGCAGAAAACGCAGCGTGCCCAGATAAAATAAGGCGCCACTCGAGACTCCGTGCACAACCACCCGGTTCCTGCCAAGGGAAGAGGGCATGCCTCCCGGGGAGCCAGCAAGGCGCGCCCTTAAAGAGTGTAGACTAATTGCAAGGCCCTTGGCCGGCAGCGAAAGCTCCGTAATTCCTCTTGTGATAGCAACATCTTGGTGCAGGTTCTGAAAGTCGCGCAATATCTCGGACTCCGCCTCTTCCAGACCGTTGGCGCGGCTAGGAAGGAGGAAAGACGTCCTCCCCAGGCTCTGCGCACATTGACGCCAAAAAAAAAGCGCGCTAGTCGCGATCGTGAATAACAAAAAAATGACGGAGGACACAAGTCCGGACAGAAAAAGCACAGTGTAAAACCTGACACAGGCCAGGGCTGAGCGCATTACAATCTCTGTATTTACTTTCAAACCGGGGGAACCACCGGGGGATTTCTCTCGGGGGAGAAACATGCCTCCTCCTTCCCTAAAAATCCCCCCCTCTGTCCAAGTTCTCAGACGGGGGGCTAACACAATCCGTGCTTCCTCCTCCCGCCCTGCCTCTTCCCTGTCCCTCTCTACTTTGTTGGGGGATTTTTTTTTAATTAATTTTTTTTGTAGATTCTGCGCCCTTCCCCTCGCCCCTTCCCTTGTTCTTTGAGCCCCCCGGGCTGAGGGGGCTCATGGGGAAGAAAAGAAAAAAAAGGGGCGGGGGCGCTCCCCCCCCCCCCCCTCTTTCGGGAGCAAGGGGAGAGAAGGGACGCGAGAGGGAGAGGGGTTGTGGGGGGGGGGGGGGGGAGGGCGCCCCCCCTCCCTTTTTCTTCTTTCCTTCGCTTGAGCCCCCTGAGCCCGGGGGCTCAAAGAACAGGGGGGAGGGGAAGGGCGCAGCAGCTACAAAATTCTTTTTTGAAAAATACATGAAACGCCTCCACTAAGCCCCCCCCCCCCTTCCCCATTCCTGTCCAAGTTCTCAAACGGGGGGGGGGGGGGAAAGGCTAAGCACAGGGTTGTGCCTCTCCCTCACCCCTGCCCCTTTTCTTTCCCGTGTGCTTACATATTCAGGTGCGAGGTGAAACATGGACGGGACCTGCTTCGGGGGCGAACTCTTCTCTGCCCTTGACATGAATGTTCTTACCAAGGTTCCGGGTGCCGGGGAGCACATGTTTGAACTGCAAGGCAAGGCAGTAAAGGCGACGGTGGAGAAAGATGGCTCGCTGCATTTGCAACACAACGAGCCGTTCGCCTCGCGGGTGCCTTGCAGCTGCTTGCCTTGCAAGTCGAAAGTCTGCGAGTTTGAGCGCCACGTCGCCACGGTCGTGAACACGCCAGAGAAGAAGGACAGCAGTTCGCCTCGCGGAGCAGCAGTTTGCATGAACTTGTTTGGAGGAGCTTACAAGGTTAGGCCCAGACAGTAAAGAAAAAAAAGGGCAGTTGCAAAGGCAACAACAGCGAAGGTGCGAGAGAGGAAGGTGGTGCGGGAGGGGGCGGGGCAGTAGCCAGCGGTTTTGAACCCAGCTGACCCTCCCCCCAAAAAAAGACTTGCACAGAGCCGGCCTTTTTTTTTCTCTACACAAAATCCTGCTGCCTAATTGTGCCATGGCGTCCGTCTACAAGCACCGGTGCTTTATTTGCCAAGCAGACTCCCAGTTGCTCCAGGAGTGCAAGCGCGTGCGCCGGTTCGTGCGCGAGCTGTGTCGTGAGCCCGGGCGGTGGCACGACCAATTTGCGCCCCTGATCCCCGAGGGTGACAGGCTGGTGTACGTGCGCTTGGACTTGAAAGGCAAGCCGGCGGGTTAGCACATTTCCGCACAAGAGCTGGCCAAGCCCGGGGCGTTGGTTGTGGTAGTTACTTCCGTGCTGGTAGATCTCAGTAAGGTGGAGCACCTGTACGCGGCCACGGCCGGACGAGCGCAAGGCCCGTCACGATCCATGTGCTTAAAAGGCAGGCCTCGTAGATTTTCTTTGGATGCTTGTAAACTACGGAGCTTTTGTTTTAGTAAAAAAAAGGTAAACACCTTGATAAATTTCCATTCTTGGTGCAGACTCACAGTGCCTTTACTGTTCTTACCAAATTCTAAAGGAGCCACGCTCTATTGCCACTCCAATCGCGACTACAACCACACTGCAAAGGACGCCAGTCGCCAGTATACCGCCAAAAAAAGCCCCAAAACCGATTAAAGGTGGGCCGTAGTACATTGCGCTTATCATTGGTGGGCCCATTGCTAGTACCTAGACACGATCCAGAAAACACGTGTGCGCCTCTGTTCTACTTTTATCACAAAGCAACAAATTTTGCTAGTTTTATGATGATCAAGGGACTGACCTACCAGAAAAGAATTGCCTCTTCTTCCCCCACCCCTTCCCTCTTTCCTCCCCCCTCCTGTCTTCTTTCTTTTGCCTTGCGCCGGCCCCGCCCTTCCCCTCGCCCCTTCCCATGTTCTTTGAGCCCCCTTCGGAAGGAAGAGGGAGAGAGGGGAGGCGAGGGGGATGGATGTGAGGAGGGGGGTGCCCCTCTCCTTTTTTTCTTCTATCCTACTTGAGCCCCCTGAGCCCGGGGGGCTCAAAGGACAGGGAAGGGGGAGGGGAAGGGCGCAAAAGCTACAATTTTTTTTTAAATAAATACATGAAACGCCTCCACTAAGCCCCTCCCCCCTCCTCATTCCTGTCCAAGTTCTCAGACGGAGGCCGTGCCTCTCCCGCTCAGATCACTAGCCCCTCCGCTAAGCACAGGGCCGTGCCTCTCCCGCTCTCCGTTCTCATATGGCGAACAAGGATAGATCGTGCTCTCCCCTCATCCCCTGCCCCTTTTCTTTCCCGTGTGCGCGTGCCTGCCTTGTTCTCGCCTGGGCCGCTTCTTTGGTGCCCTTTACAAAAAGCGGTCGTAACCTGTGAATCTCGGAGCAAAGTGTCCAAGGTAAGCGCCAGCCCGCTAGCTCGGGCCGAATAGCCCATGGAGCAGGCAAGGTGTTTGTCGCGGACACGTTCAACCACCGAGTGCAGGTTTTTCTCCTAACGGAGCTCTATTGAAAACACTGGGGCACGCTTAATCAATCGCTAGCGTTGGCATTTTGTCAAGGTTTGGTTTTTGTGGTAGATGCACCGAGTGCCCGGTGCGCCCCCTATTTTAGTTTTCAGTACTAATATTAAAACTTTGTCAAGGATTTTTTTACATTTTTAGCGCGTCCCTCCCCCCTACCCCCCTCTCCTTTGAGCCCTGTGGGCTACAAAAAAAAGTTTATCAGTTTTTGACCTTAAAAGAATCGACCAAAGTAGAATGTCCAGCCAGGCCATTCCCTCCTGCGTCGGACTGTCACCAGCGGTGGCACCGGTGACCCATAAAACGGGCGACGCCCAGGTGGCTCTACAGAACCTGCCAATCCTTGCATCTTACAGAGACAGAATCAAGCAGAAAAAGAAAATAGACTCACAGCATGACGTGGTCGAGCCTAGTATTAAAAAACCTAGGCTGGGGCAAACTCTTGCCGAGACCTCCGCTACCGAGCTGGCACCAGTGCTTCATGAATCTGGCAACGCTCAGATGGTCTTTCCTGGATTTTCAGAAATAGCATCTTACATTGAGGAAATGCTTACCTCAAAAGGTGTTCTAAAAACTGCGGACGGATCATTTTGGATCAGACAAGTCATCCAAACGTTTTTGAACTGCGACGATGGTAAGGCACGTGACATTTGGAAGTATATTCGAAGAAAAAACGACGCGGCGGCAGACAAAGAAAAATCATTTGTCTATACAGAAGCAGTATTTCCTGTGTCAGCTGGTGGTACTGGGCGTCCTGTAGCAGTTGCCAACTTTTCGGGAATCATAAAAATCCTCATGCACTCTCGTGCCTCCAAGAGTTTTCGTAGCGTACTGTTTGCAATATGTGCGCGGGCGCTGACTTCAAACAGCAAAAGCGAGGCAGGTTTGGCAGATCCGTTGCTCGCAGCAACCGCCCCGACTGTGGCTACAGAAGATAAAAAGCCGGCACTCATAGTATCTACCCCGCTCGAAGAGCGGGCATGCAAGGTCGAGACAGAGACGCAAGAGAAGCAAGAGCGATCAATGGCCAACACGCAAGAGCAGCCAAACCAATCCGCGCCCCCAAAAAGCACTGCCCGCGACACGTCTGTGCGTAAGCCCAAGCGTCGCAAGATGAACAAGGCCTTACGCGCTAAAGCAAAAGACAAGGCAGAGCAAGAGGTTCTGCTACCCCTGGACATGCACAACCTAAATAGGTGGGAAGAAGAAAATATGTCAAATCCATTAGGGAGACGCGTCTTGCGGAAAATCTTGGCAAAGATGAAATCGCTTTACAAGCGCTCGGATGTAAGGGTAGCACCGCTTTACTTAGGTTTTGTCGAGCCACTCAAAAATACCAAACGCTTCATGTCGCGCGGTCAGGTTCGGAGTTGGATAAAGAAAAACAGAAAGAACCCTTTGCTGTGCGATTATTTCGATCACAAGGGCCGCCGCAAGCTTGCCTGGCATGTTGATCACATCATCCCCGTGTCTGTCGGTGGGGGTAGACCACCCGCGCAACTACGCCATCATGCCTCGAGTCTTCAATACCGAATTTGGCGGGTGGTGGTGCGCAGTCAAGGCTCAGTATATCACCGTGACTGCGGCACGTCTCGCCTTGTTATTTGCACAGTACGTGCGCAAAAAATGTTCAACGAGATGTAAGTCTCTGGATGACTTAGAAATGTGGTAAAAAGTTTGCTAGCCCGCTTGCGCGGGCTAGAAAGGAAGGGAGGAAGGGGGGGGGGGAGGGAGGCCAAGATAACAACTACTTTAATAAAAGCTCGCAGAAAAGACAATGTTGCAGGAAAATCAAGAAAGCACCGCCTTTTTTGGTCGTATCGCATAACCAAAGAAAAGAATGAGAACTACGAGAACATTAGATTTCAATATTGATTCTGGGAGTATCTGTACTGCCACCTGGGCGTCGCCCGTTTTATGGGTCACCGGTGCCACCGCTGGTGGCAGTCCGACGGCGGGGGAAGTGATCTGGCTGGACATGTTACTTTGGTCGATTCTTCTTAATGTTTATTTATGATTAAAGAGGTTTTCTTGATGAGTGGAGGGAAGGGGAGAAAGAATAGAAGAGAGGGAAACATTTCTGTCCCCCCCGCATGGGGAGGCCCTCCCCTTCCCTTTTCCCTTTCCCCTTCCCCTTTTCTGTCCCTCTCCCGATCATTTATTCTGGGTTTTACCTGCCAATCCTTGCATCTTACACAGCGACAGAATCAGGCAGAAAAAGAAAATAGACTCACAGCATGACGTGGTCGAGCCTAGTATTAAAAAACCTAGGCTGGGGCAAAATCTTGCCGAGACCTCCGCTACCGAGCTGGCACCAGTGCTTCATGAATCTGGCAACGCTCAGATGGTCTTTCCTGGATTTTCAGAAATAGCATCTTACATTGAGGAAATGCTTACCTCAAAAGGTGTTCTAAAAACTGCGGACGGATCATTTTGGATCAGACAAGTCATCCAAACGTTTTTGAACTGCGACGATGGTAAGGTACGTGACATTTGGAAGTATATTCGAAGAAAAAACGACGCAGCGACAGACAAAGAAAAATCATTTGTCTATACAGAGGCAGTATTCCCTGTGTCAGCTGGTGGTACTGGGCGCCCTGTACCAGTTGCCAACCTTTCGGGAATCATAAAAATTCTCATGCAGCCCCGTGCCTCCAAGAGTTTTCGAAGCGTACTGTTTGCAATATGTGCGCGGGCGCTGATTTCAAACGGCAAAAGCGAGGCAGGTTTGGCAGATCCGTTGCTCGCAGCAACCGCCCCGACTGTGGCTACAGAAGATGAAAAGCCGGCACTCATAGTATCTACCCCGCTCGAAGAGAGGGCAGGCAAGGTCGAGACAGAGACGCAAGGGAAGCAAGAGCGATCGATGGTCAATACGCAAGAGCAGCCAAACCAATCCGCGCCCCAAAAAAGCACTGCTCGCGACACGTCTGTGCGTAAGCCCAAGCGTCGCAAGATGGACAAGGCCTTACGCGCTGAAGCAAAAGACAAGGCAGAGCAAGAGGTTGTGCTTCCTCTGGGCAACTTAAATAGGTGGGAAGAAGAAGATATATCAAACCCATCAGGGAGACACGTCCTGCGGCAAATCCTGACAAAGATGGAATCGCTTTACAAGCCCTCGGAGGTAAATGTAGCACCGATTTACTTGGGTTATGTCAACCCACTCAAAAATACCAAACGCTTCATGTCGCGTGGTCAGGTTCGGAGTTGGATAAAGAAAAACAAAAAGAACCCTTTTCTGTGCGATTATTTCGATCACAAGGGCCGCCGTAAGCTCGCCTGGCACGTTGATCACATTATCCCCGCATCTGTCGGTGGGCTAGACCAGCCCCGCAACTACGCCATCATGCCTCAAGTCTTCAATACAGAATTTGGCGGGTGGTGGTGCGCGGCCAAAGCTCAGTATATCACTCCGACTGCGGCACGTCACGCCTTTTTATTTGCACAGTACATGCGCAAAAAGGTTCAGCGAGATGTAAGTCTGGATGACTTAGAAATGTGGTAAAAAAGTCTGTTAAGGGTTCTTTTTGTTTTCCAGATAATGCTTGGCTCCAGGCGGCTTCACGAAGGTCCCTAACAAAGAAAGGTAAATTTATATTAATTAAACTTAAGTAAAAAGCAGTGCAAACATTTACTTTGACACCAAAAGCAACTAGTTATAAAAGAGTGACTAGTGAAACTGCATGAAAAGGAATTGGGAATCGCCAGGATGGAACAAGCAAAGGATCTGGAAATTGGTACGATTAAGAACAAAATCACACTCATGCGGACCCTGGGGCGTGCATCCCCCCTAAGACATACCGAGGTTTCTCTCAGCTTTTTCTACTGCTGGATTTAAGAATCCTTATAAAAAGCACGTTCGTAAAACGCTCGGCGGCGATAACAACTTTGGCCTTGCCGCGACGAGCCCCCCGGCCCGCTTGTGCGGGCTAGAAAGGGAGGGACGAAAGGAGGGGGAGGAAGGGGGGAGCGGGGGGCACGCCCCCCGGAGTCAAAGCCTCAACAGAAATTTGTCTGGCACACTTGTGCATCTACCTGCACGCGTTCGTGGAGTACGCCCAGGCGTCTTGTGAAGTTTATAATTTTGAACAGATCAAACACTACCAAGAGACAACACGCATGTTGTTTTCGGAAATTGTTGATGGAGAGCAGCTCTTTTTGTATACGCTGGACGAGCCTGACGGCGTTGTAAAAAGCCCTGGCGAAATTGAGGCGCGACAGCGCTGTGCGCGGCTGGGGGACTGTGTGGAGACGCGCGCATTCTGGGAAGAGCGTGGTTAGTTCTGTTCTGGCTTGAATTGTTGGTTCCTTATAATTAGTTGCAAATTTTTCTTAATTAATTTTTCCGAGCTCTCGGGAAAGAGGGTAGAGGGAAGAAAAAATCAAAAAATTTACTTGCTTGGTTCCTTGTATTTAAAAGATGAAGGAGGACGCTTCTCCCTCCCCTTCCCCCCCCCCCCCCGACCCTCCCCCTTTTAATACTCAGTGCCAAGTGTAATACTTTGTCGAGTTTTTAATAAAAAAAAAAAAATCTTTTTTCGCACTTTCTTGGCGCGCCACCCCCCCCCCTCTCCTTTAAATTTGTCTTCTACTCCCCTGAGCCCAGGGGGCTCAAGGAGCAGAGGAAGGGGAGGGTGAATGGGGAGGGGCAGGGCGCAGAAGCTACAAAAAAAAAAGAATAAATACATGGAACGCCTTCCAATAAGCCGCCCCCTCTCTTATCTCCCTTCTGCGTTTTCGAGACTCTTTTCATTACATTTTTTTCGTTATATTTTCTTGGCTTCTCCCTGCCTCTTCTCTCTTCCTCGGCTAGAAATGTACGGGCCCCAGGTACTGCCCGACCAGCCCGGCGACGCACGCGGGCCAGCGCAGACACCCGGCTGTACCAGGGCGCGAGCTCGTGCGTGTACCAGCGGCCGCGGCCACTGTCGAGCCCGCCCCAGTCCGCCTCGCAGTATCCGGGGCCGGCACAGGTGCGCGGCCCACACAGGCTGCCGCCCTTTTTCACGAGCGACACACGGACGTACGATGCGGGCGACACATCTGCGACGTTTGCCAGCACTGCCGTGTCGCGCCTGTCGGCGGGTGTGGCCTCGATTGGCTGTTCGTCGTCGTCGCGTACCCAGTTGAGCGCGTGCTCGGCTCCCGTACAACGGTACAGCCGCAGCCACAGCCGCACGCGGCCGCGGTCCACCGCTGCGCGGTCCAGGAACAACGGGATTTCTTGCACGGGCTGCACACCGCGCGGGATCAGGCGAAGCCGCAGTAGGTCGCCGGTCAGGGCCTGCGACAGGCGCAGCGCGTCGGCCACGCGCCGCGCATGCGCGGCCAGCGCTTTGCGGTGCACGGCCCGCGTGGTCTCTTCGAACACGCTCCTCAGGCGGTCCTTGGCGTTGGGCGCCGCGCGGCCCCAGCACCGACGCACAAACAGCCATTGCTCGGCGCTGGTCTTGCGGGCGGCGTACTCGGTGGCCTCGGCGCCTAGCCTCGCCAGCAGCCCCGCGAGCAGCTGCCCGGGCACCCACGCGATCGCGCGGCCCTTTGTGCACACGCTCCGGATGCCGTGTGGGTTCTTGTGGAAGACGCACCACAGCATCGCCAGCTCAACGCCGGGGCAGTGCTGCCAGCCTTCAGCCAGCAGGTCGTCCACTGTCTGAGCTAATGGCTGTGGGGTGCAGATGAGCCTTTGCAGCAACGCCTTGCGTGCAGCGTCGTCTAGCGCGAAACGGGGTGCGGCGTGCACACATTCTAGTGAGGTTGTCGGTACAGCCCAATTGACACGACAGGGCTCGGGCAAACCGGCCAAGCCCTGCATTCGCTACTCTTTTGGTTGGTTGTTAGTAGAAGATTACGAGTGGCGGTGAGGGAATAAGCTCTGGTGAACAGCCAGAGAACAAACGAAAAACGGAGTTAGAGAGAGGAGGGGAGGGGCCTTCTCCCCCTGCGCCTTCCCCGGAAAAACTACCAGCCGCTCTGGTCTCTTTCCTCGGGGTAACCTATGTTTTCCCACCCCCGCGCAATCAATCCGATCTGGGTAGGTCAAACAAGCAAATGGTCCCGCCCCACGTCTGCAACTGTGCCAGCTGATCCAGGTCTAGCCTGGTGCCTCGCAGGTCCAGGGTGAGTGTGCCGCGAGCCGAGCCGCGCCCAAGCTCGCCCAGCCGGTGCAGCGCTTGGGCGCATTGAAGGTTCATGCCCCCGCCCGCGTCGTCGCGCAGGCACCAGCGGGTTAGTCGAGGCCAGGCGTTCCATATCTCTTGCAATAGGCGTAGCTCACAAAGCTCAGTGTTTTTCGTTAGGTTTAGTTCCAGCCAGCGCATATTCTTGAATAAACCAAAGTACTTGGACAGGGATTTCCAATCCAAGGCCCGATCAACTCGCAGCTCTTGCAGGCACGCCAGGACCGACAAGTCAGGCTGTTGGAGGCAGGCGTCCAGCACGTCGAGGCTAGGTAGGTGTAGGCTCTGGAGCTTGGGGAGCAGTGCCAGCAGCCTGGGAGGCAGGGACTCGACGCGCGTGCCACTGAGGTCCAGGCTTTCTAGGCTCCAAACATCAGAGCGAGAAACCTATCGTCGACGAATTTGCAACCGTGCCAAGAAAGTTCTTTTAGCCCGACAGTCGTCTTTCGAAAAGCCTCTTCCCAAGCTAGCGCGTTTGTCGGCGGCGCAAGCGTGCAATTGACCAATCGGAGCCTCTTTTCCGTGAAAGGTTCCAGAAAATCACTAAGCACATCGGGCACGTCAGCCCCCAGAGCGAACCCCTCCAACTCTAACGCGCCCACTGTGCTGTTACGTTCATCATACACATCACACAGCTCACCTGAATGCACTTTAGGTGTACGGCCCCCCCACAAGCTACGACGCAACCGCTTGCCCCCCACGATGCAGGTCGACGGGACATACTCTGTCACCAAACGCCCTATGTCCCGCGGCAGGCCTGCCTCTGCCAAGAGGCGTGCTAGTTTGCCGTCGGCGCAAGCGCCGATGTAGCGGATTCGAAGCGAGTAGACAGAAGCGTATTTGTAGTAGGATAAATCCAAACCGGGCCAGCTCAGGTCCTGGCCTGAGCCAAACAAGACCACTTCCAGGTCTTCTACCTTCAATTCGCTTATGTGCCAAAGCCTGTTCCCGATCCGATTGCGAGGTTTGAAAGCGCGGGTTTCTAGTGTGTATTCGAGCCTGAGCCCTCTGTCTTTGACCTCGTCGTCGTCGGCGGCGGACCAGCCCGTCTCCGAGTAGATTGGGATTGGGTTTAGAACCGTTTTGCAAGCCACGCAGTCCACCAGACTCAGCTGCTTGGGCGGGCTTCCAAGCACCAAGGTGGCGTCTTGGCAATCGACCAGCACCAGACTTCCCTCACTGTGGGGCGGCAGCTTGTAAGAACCTCCGCGCAGTCCTTGCAGCTCCAGGCTGCGCGCCAGTGGATAGGTAAACCACGCTAGGCTTTGGCAAACGGCTCGGCTCTTTTCCTCAAAGTGTTCTTCCTTGCTGAGGCGCAGCTGTAAGTCAAACTTGCCTTTGTGCTTCTTCATAACATGGGCCAGGGTTTTGAGCACGTGAGGACGCCCAAGGACCATCACGTCCAGCGCTACGGCTTGTAAGCCGTGCTCGATCTGGTACCTCAACGCGCTCAGCCAGGCCCCGGCTTGCTTGCGCTCATCGGCGCCTAAATGACGCTTCCTTTTCCGCCCGCGCGCTTGCTCGCGGAGGGGGCTGGCCCCCGACTCTAGGTCAGCGCCGCCCCTCAGCAGCTCCCAGAGATGGCGTGCTCTCATGGGTAGATTATCTCTTTGATCTCAGCGCACCCTCGGGTCAAAGAGCAAGGGGGAAAAGGGAAGAGAGAGAGAGAGGGGGGGGGGGGGGGGCGCCCCCTCCCCCTTCCCTTTTCCCTTTCCCTCCTCTCCCCCCGTTGCCCCTCCCCTTTTTTTTCGGCAAGAGGATTTTTCTCTTTCTCTTTTTCTCTTCTTTTTTTTTTGCAAAATTTTGTCGCCAAGTCTGCGTATGTGTGCCTGACATGATACGGCCAAAAAGGGCAGTACTCGAGTCGATTTTTGCCACGACTTTGCCAAAACTTTTAATAAAAATTACGTGTGTAGTAGATTTCGAACCACGACGCCCGGGCCCAGTGCCACCACGGTAAACCCGAACGTGTATTTTTATCAAAGAAGACGACTTAAAAAATTACTGCCTTTTTTGGCTTTATCACACGCCTTATCCTGAACAGATTGGATTGAAATCTTAGAGAGGCAAACCCCTCCAGAGATTCCTACAGCTGGAAGGGAGAAAGGGCAGCACGCGGCACATCCCCCTCCCTTCTCAGAGCGGGGGGCAAAGCCCCCCGAGCCCCCCTTCAGCCCGCGCCAGCGGGCTGTAGCAGTCTCAAGAGGATGTTGCGACTGGCGTTCATGTCGCGTCCGTGCTGCAGGGCACACCACTGGCAACTGTACGTCTTGGCAGCTTTGATGTCTCTCCACAGCGCCCCGCATTGCGTACACGCCTGTGCCACCCCGCTGGCGCGGGCTGGAATGGAGAAAAGGGGGGGCGCGGGGGGCATGCCCCCCGGCGCGGGCTGCAGGGGGTCACGGGGGGCGGCGCCCCCCGCATCTGGCGGCTTTCTTGTGCACGTCCTGGATCCTGTTGTAGATCTTGTCGCGTACTCGAGTAATAGCGCGCCGTAGGCGCCAGCGGTTCCGCTTCTTGCTGCTGTCCTTAGCCAGCAGCGCGACCTTGCTCAGCAGCTTGTCTATGTGCTTCTGCAATCAGTACACGCGTGCAATGGATCCGCGGCCCCATTCGGTTATCGCGCCCGAGTCCGCGTGATACATGGTCAGAAAGCTCCTCACGCCCGGGTCGATACTCACTACACGCTTGGAATCAGGTTCTGCAAATTCGCGCTGCCGTTGCTCTATCTCTACCGGTACATGTAAATACCATCTACCCAGGGGATCAACCCTCAGGCGCACATCGTACTTGATTTCAAGCTTCCTGGCTCCAAGCCTGCGCTCTTGCTTGCGCCAATCCTTGGAGGTAACTGAGTCTGGTCCCAGGAAGCCCGCAAAGAAGCCCCGCTGGCGCCCCCAGACTGTGTGCTGTGCGAGATTGCGATCGTAGACCTACGCTCCTCCCACTTGCGGAAGCTGACTCTCTTCCAGTGGAAGAACTTGCCCTTCTGGCTAAGATTTGAGATGGCCGAGGCCCTCGCCGCTTGCAGATCCCGGATGGCCACTGCGCGGATGTCGTAGGGCACGCTGAGAAGCCACGGCCTGGATCGTACAAATTCACTGTCCTCTTGCACAAACCGCAGGCGCAGAGTATCCAAATCAAAGCCGCCGAGGCAGCGCATTCTGCCGCCCATCTCGGCCCTTCTTTGCTCTTGGCGCTCCTTTTGTTCTTGACGCTCTCTGGCTTTTCTGGCCTTAATCTCCTCGGGCGTCCCTCCTCCTTCTCTTCCTTGTCTTTCCGCTCCAGCGTCTTCTCCTCTTTTTTTCTTCTCTTGTGCTTGGCGGGATTTTCCTCCTTTTTTTCTTGGCGCCGTCTCTTTCTACTAACAGCCTGCGTGGGTTGACCTTGCTGCTGCTCCTCTTCGCTGGGCCAGGGGAAACGCTCATCCTCTTTTCTTAGCCAGGCTAGCGCCGCATTCCAAGTGGTATGGACTACCCGAAATACCAGCCAGGCCTTACGCAGCCAAGCTCGTCTAGCTTCCTTATCCTTGGTCTTTGGGTAGATCCTGCACGTGAGTGTCTTGAGCGGGGGCGTCTTTCCTGCTTTCTTGTTCAAACTGAACTTCTTCTTCTTGGGCACCTTGTTCTGTTGCTCGTCTGGTTTGGCTGCGTTGCGTCGCGCGTTGACCTGAGTCGCGGGCAGTAGTGCAAGTCGCGACTGCCAAGAGGTCTCCTGTGGGCCTTGTGCGGATGTCGGCTCGTACCAGCCCGCTGGCGCGGGCTGAAAGGGGGGCTCGGGGGGCCTTGCCCCCCGGACTCAGTCCAGAACGGCGCATAGGCTAAAACTGATTCCGGAGCTGTGCGGGTCTTGACTTCTTTTCTCGGACCTTTTCTTCTCGTGGCCAACCCACCGGCGTGGGCTGTAGGGGTGGCTCGGGGGGCCATGCTTTCTTGTCCCAGAGTGGGCGCCGCCTCATTGGAGAAGTCACTCTTCGGATGACTTAGACGGAGTTTGTAGTCGAGGCAGGACCCATAAAGCCAAGGGCAGGGCCATGCCTGTAGCTGGTCACAAGGTGAGCAGGTTAAATTTGTGGGTTGAGAGGGAAAGCAAAAATAAACAAGCTTTCTTTTTCGGAGCCCGCAGGGGGGGGCGCCCCCCCCCCCCCCCGTTCCCCCACACCCCCCCCCCCCCCCCCCTTCCTGTGCCGGGGGAGAGGAGAGGGGAGGGGGAGAGGAGAGGGAAGCGGGGAGAGGGGGGAAGGGGGGCGTCCTCCCCCCCTCCCCGTCTGTTTCTTTGTTGTCGGGCAAAAACCTTCTTTTCCTCTTTTCACATTTTGCATATTTTTCTGACCTTGCGCACGGTAGCCAAGCAATGGCACGGACAGGACGCCTCACGGGTAGTGAGGCTCTTGTCCTCCTGGCATATTAATCACCGCCGTTCATCCGCCGCAGCGCCCCCCTCCCTCTCCTAGTCCTCACTTCCAAGCGTAAGGCTTGCAAGATATTAAAATTTTTGCTTAGTTTATTACTAACCCGACGAGCCGGTTTGTTTAATACAATAATACGCCAGATTACCTTACCAGAGAAACTTGCGTGCAAGACGGCGGTGCTGCTCTTAAGTGACCTAACTATCTTAAAAACATTGACCTTGCCCTCAGGTTGGAAGATCCAGGGCGAAGTCAAGGTTAGGGTTAGTGGTTGCACAAATCTGAGCAAATTTATTGTGGCAGAAAGCTTTACGTGCAAAAAGTTGATCTTAGAATTTTCGAACGAGCAATCTTTAGCGCAGCCTGAGCTAAAACTGCCCAGAAGCACTGCTTGGTGTTGTGAGCTTGTCCTTCGCTACCCGTAGAGCGTCTCGCCGGGGCATGTCAAACAGGCAGGTGGCCCCGCCCCACGTTTGCAACTGTGCCAGCTGATCCAGGTCCAGCCTAGTGCCTCGCAGGTCCAGAGTAAGTGTGCCCCGAACCGAGCAGGCGGGTAGCTCGCCCAGCTGGTGCAGCGCCCGGGCGCATTGAAAGCTCATGCCTCTCCTAGTTTTCAGTGCCTAAGTGTAAGACCGTCGGGCTTTGATTCAGCGTATTCTTTTTCGCACTCTCTTGGCGCGCCCCCTACCCCTCTTCCTCTCCCCTCTACTCCCTCCCCCCTTCTTCCCCTCGTCTGTTTTTTTGTTGTGGCACGGACAGGACACCGTCGAGCTTTAATTCAGCGTAAATTACATTTTCTTGGCGCGCCCCTGCTCCTCTCCCCCTCTACAAGGATATGCGGAAATATGATAAATATGAAAAGTGGAAAGCAACAATTTTTTTGGGACGCGTTTGCACGCGCAAACAAGGGACGAGGGGAGAGGGGGAGGAACAAGCAGAGGACAAAGGTGAGAGGGGCGACGAATGAGAGGGGCGACGAGAGTGAGAGGGAGGGGCAGGACGTCTTCCTCACGGCGGCGTTGGGTGTGTCTGTGTGGGATTTTTTTTTGCGCAAGTAGATTTTGGCGCCAAATTGGCGCTTACCGCTGTTTCCCCGGGAAAGCTATGACATACTGCCTTTTTCAACCGTATCACGCACCCTACCTCCGGACGGCACAATTTGGCGCCAAATTTAGCTGGGGCCGTTCCGGAGGCTAGCAGAGAAATCAGACGTTTTCCCGGGGGAAAGGTGAATGGCGCAGAAGCTACAAACAAAATAAATACATGCAACGCCTCCACTAACCCCCTCCCCTATACCGGACGCCTTTCTCCCTCCCCTCTTACTGACGGGGGGGGGGGGGGGGAAGGAAGCACATCCCGCCCTTCTTCCCCCCTTCTGTTCCCTTTGTTGCCGGGCAAATTTTTTTTTCCTCTTTTCATATTTTGCTGACCTTGCGCACGGTGGCCGAGCCATGGCACGGACAGGATGCCTGGGCAGTGAGGCTTTTGTCCTCCTAGCACATTGACCACCGCCCATCCATCCGCAGCAGGGTCGTGCCGGAGCACGGTGCGCAAGATCTGCGGAAGTAGGAAAAATATGAAAAGTGGAAAAGAAAAATTTTTTGGAACGCATTTGCACGCACAAACAAGGGGCGAGGGAGGGGAGGATAGCAGGGGATAAGGGGAACAGTGGGACGAGAGGGGGGAAGAGCACACCCCGCCCCTCCCTGTACACGTTCTCAGACGGGGGGTGGGGGCAAGACAAATCGTGCTTAATCCTTCCCCGCCCCTTCCCTCTTCCTCTCTTAGTTCTCAGTGCCAAGATTAAAATTTTGTCAGTAATTTTTTTTCGCGTGATTTTTCTTGTACATTCCTAGCGCGCCCCTATCCCTTCCCTTCCCCTGCCTCTTCTTCTCTTCCCTCTACTCCTTCCCACCCCCCTGAGCCCAGGGGGCTCAAGGAGCGGGGGGAGGGGGTAAGGCAGATTGATCCTCCCCGGCCCCTACGAGAAAGAGAAAAAGTCTCCCCCTTCCCCTTTCTCTCCCTTTTCCCTGCTCTTTGAGCCCCCCGGGCTCAGGGGGCTCAAGTGAGAAAAAGAAAAAGGAGGAGGGGGGGGGGGCACTCCCCCCCCCTCCACACACAACCTGCCCCTTGCCTTCCTTCTTTTCCCCATGAGCCCCCCTGAGCCCGGGGGGCTCAAAGAACAGGTGAAGGGCGCAGAAGCTACAAAACAAAGCGGACATTCGCCCCCGTGCGAGAAGCCGGCCCAGTTTGGCGCGGCCTTGGCCCTAGCCAGCAGCCTCGCCCGCGCGCCAACCTCTTTGCGTACGGTGGCCGACCCATGGCACGGGAGGACGCCGTCGGGGTAGTGAGGCTTTTGTTTTTCTGGCACATTGACACTGCCCATCCATCCGCCGCAGGGTCGTGCTGGTGCACGGTGCTTTGCTCCTAGTTTTCAGTGCCCAAGTGCAAGGCCGTCGAGCTTTAATTCATCGTATTCTTTTTCGCACTCTCTTGGCGCCCCCCTCCTCCCCTCTCCCCTTTACATTTGTCTTGTGCCTCCCCTCCCTCTACCCCTGAGCCCGAGGCTCAAAGAGCAGGGGGCAGATTTACAACAAAAACTAAGCAAAATCCACTGAGCCCATGGCGGGGCATTTCCCCCCCCCCCTCTGTATTCTCAAATCCTTTCTGCTGCCCTCCCCCCTTCCCTCTTACCGACGGGGAGGGGGGGGGGGGGCAGGATAGATTAAACCTCCCCGGCCCTTTTTTCTCTTAGTTTTCAGTGCCGAAGATTAAAACTTTGTCAAGGATTTCTTTTTATTAATTTTTTTACATTCTTAGCGCGCCCCTCCCCCACCTCTTTTCATATTTTTCTGACCTTGCGCACGGTGGTCGAGCTATGGCACGTACAGGACGCCGTCGGGGTAGTAAGGCCTTTGTCCTCGTGGCACATTGACCACCGCCCATCCATCCATCCTCCGCAGGGTCATGCTGGAGCACGGTGATCTGCTCTTAGTTTTCAGTGCCCCAAATGTAAGACCGTCGAGTGGGCCGGATGCTGCGGCAGCCTGAGGGTGCCGTTGCAAGTGTCAAGTGTAAGACTTTGTCGAGTTTGAATTAAAAAGGACTTTTTTTGCACTTTCTTGGCGCCCCACTCCCCCTGTCCCTTCCTTTTCCTTCTCCCTGTTCTCAGACGGGAAACTAAGACAATTCGTGCTCTCCCTCCCCCCCCCCCTCCCCTGCCTCTTCTTCTCTCCCCTCTTACCTTCGTCGCCCCTCTCACCTTTGTCGCCCCTCTCACCTTTGTCGCCCCGCTCCCCTTTGCTCTGCACCTCCCTGCCTCTAGGGAAGGTGAGAGGGCTGAAAAACATTTTCGTGTAAGTAAAAAGCGTACCGTTTCTCCCCGCGGGAAAACGTCCGATTTCTCTGCTAGCCTCCTTCCCCTCTCTTACTCCCTGAGCGCCCTGGGCTCAGGGGAGGGATGGAGTAGAGGGGAGAGAGGAAGAGGCAGGGGGGGGGGGGGGGAGCACGAATTGTCTTAGTCCCCCGTCTGAGAACAGGGAGTGGGAGAGGGAAGGGAGAGGGGGAAGTGGGGCGCCAAGAAAGTGCAAGAAAAGTCCTTTTTAATTAAAACTCGACAAAGTCTTACACTTGGCACTTACAATGGCACCCTCAGGCTGCCGCGGCATCCGGCCCACTCGACGGTCTTACATTTGGGGGCACTAAAAACTAGGAGCAGATCACCGTGCTCCAGCACGACCCTGCGGAGGATGGGTGGATAGGCGGTGGTCAATGTGCCACGAGGACAAAGGCCTCACTTCCCCGACGGCGCCCTGTACGTGCCATAGCTCGACCACCGTGCGCAAGGTCAGAAAAATATGGAAAGAGGAAAAAAAAATTCTTTTTGCCCGACAGCAAAGAAAACAGACGGTGAGAAAGAAGGGGAGGGGGGAAAGAAAAAAAGAGAGCGTGTTTCCCCGGAAAATCTGTCGTAAGACTTTGTCGAGTTTTAATTCAGCGTAAACTTTTTTCTGCACTTTCTTGGCTTCTTCTCTTAATGTTCGGTCTCCCTTCACCGACTGCAGGAATCTCTGGCGAGTCACACAAGACTGCAGGAATCTCTGGCAAGTCAAACAAGCCAATGGTCCTGCCCCACGTTTGCAACTGTGCCAACTAATCCAGGGTAAGCTTGGTGCCTCGCAGGTCCAGGATAAACGTGCCCCGAACCGAGCAGGCGGGGGGTAGCTCGCCCAGCTGGTGCAACGCCCGGGCGCATTGAAAGCTCATGCCCCCTCCCGCGTCGTCGCGCAGGCACCAGCGAGTCAGTCGAGGCCAGGCGTGCCACGCCTCGCGCACTAGGCGCGGCTCACAAAAACTCAGTGTCTTTCGTTAGGTTTAGTTCAAGCCAGCGCAGATTCTTCAATAAACCAAAGTACTTGGGCAGCGATTTCCAATCCAGGGCCCGATCAACTCGCAGCTCTTGCAGCCCCGCTAAGACCGACAAGTCAGGTTGCCGGAGACAGGCGTCCAGTACGAGGTTGCCGGAGACAGGCGTCCAGTACGTCAAGGCTAGGTAGATGCAGGCTCTGGAGCTTTGAGAGCCGTGCCAGCAGCCTCGGAGGCAGGGACTCGACGCGCGTGCTGCTGAGGTCCAGACTTTCTAGACTCGTGTACAAGACATCATCAAACGCCAGGGCGACAAACTTATCGTCAACGAAATCACAGCCATGCCAAGAAAGCTCTCTTATCCACTGGACAGTGCGATCTTCGAGCGTGTATTCGAGCCTGATGACGGTTTTGACGGCTTTTGTCTATGTCTTCGTCGAGCCAGACCGCCGAGGTTGGTTCTAGGGTCGTGGTACAAGCCACGCAATCCAGCAGACGCAGCTGTTGGGGTGGGCTTTCAAGCAGCAGGGTGACTTTTTTGGCAATCAGCCAGCACCACACTCCCCTCGCTGTGGCGCGGCAGCTTGTACAAACCCCTCTCGCGGAGGCGCAGCTGTAAGTCAAATTTGCCCTTGTGCTTCTTCATAACATTTGCCAGGGTTTTGAGCACGCGAGGGCACCCACCAAGAGCCGTCACGTCCAGCGCTACGGCTTGTACGCCGTGCCCAATTTGGTATTGCAATGCGCTTAGCGCACTTCTGGCTGCAGTACGTCGCAAAACGACACCTGCCACACTTGAGAAAGTGGGGTTGCTCTGGTTCTTGCTTGACCTGACACCCAAACCTGTCCGAGCGCCCCCTCCCTCCCCCCCTCGCTCTCTGTTCTTAGACGGGGGGAGCAACCCTCCCCCGCGCATGCGGGAGAGAAGAGGAGAGGAGAGGTCAGACTTGTCCTGCCAAGATTTTAGTTAGAGCTTGTAGTAAAATGTCAGTTAGGCTGCCCTCACGGTCTTGACTTCGTTCGCTAAGAACATTGACTTACCCCTGTACCTGCGGAGCCTAGTTCTTGCCGGGAGCAAGGAATGCGATCAGAACGAGTACACAGCCCTCACCAAAGAAAACGGAGACAACTTTCCTTTTGTGCATTGTCCGGATGTAATCCTGGAACACCTGTGCCTACACGACCTAAGACTCATACTTGACGAGGAAAAAGATGTTGAGGAGGACGAGCGAGGGCTAATCATACACAACTGCTTAGTCAAGGACCTTCGCCTTGTCAATATCAAACTCGGTGCCAACAAGAACGTACTCCAAGTAATACAATGCCCGGCGCTGCAGTCTTTTGTTTTCAAAGAGTGTTCGCGCGACGGGGGGGGAGGGCGCGCTCCACCCCCCGGGGCCTTAATGCTCCGACTGGAGCAATGCCATCTGCTAGCACGTGTAAAAGTGTCTGCCGCGTCGTCAACAGCAGCAACAAACAGTAGCAAGAAACTCCTGGAGGTCGCTACCCTGTCGATTGTAGACCTGCACCGTGGGGGCAAGGACCTGGACATCGAGGTCGCGGGGAGTTGGAAGATTTCTTTCTTAACGACTGGTTTTTTGGAAACTTGTAGTCTCGGATGTCTCAGCCTCCGCTGCCTAGAATCCAAAGCGCCGTTGACCCAGATCGATCTGAATATAGGCAACGGTAATCACGTCAACAAAATCCGCTTACCTCGTAACCTAAGGCTCACAGAGGCTAGACTCTTTTTTGACAAGGCGGGGGGCCTCCAGCGCCTTCGCCTACCGACTGGTTGGAAAGTTGACGGTGAGTACATTGTACGTTTCTTTGATTGCAACGATATCAAACAGATCGAATTACCAAGCCGCTTAGAAGGCAGAGTAATAGAGCTTGACATCACAAAGATGGACAATCTCGGCCAGCTTAGTATTCCTGGCGATTGCGAATCCATCGCCTATACCTTGTTCAAGGTCACTGTATCAGCCTGTAGCCAACTAAAAGCCGCCTGCGGCTTCCCCAGGCTTAGGTGCCAAAACGCACAGCTGTACTTCGGCCATCTAGACAAACTGCGTAGTCTGACCCTAGGCGCGGCCGATTGGAAATTATCAGACAAGCTGGACATGATAATATGGTAGTGCTTGAATTTAGGCGAAATTAATTTACCCCCGAAACTGGCATGCAAGAAGGTGAAGCTGTGTTTAGGTGCGCTAACTAGCCTAACAACATTTGCGTTGCCTCCAGGTTGGAAGATCCAGGACAAGGTTGAGGTGGCCTTTAGTGGTTGCACGAATCTGAGCACGCTTATTGTGCCAGAGGGCTTTACGTGCCAAAAGTTGATTTTGGATTTCTCGGATGAGCTAGTGCTCGAAGCTCGGCCTGAGCTACGATTGCCCGTAAGCCCTGTTTGGTGTCGTGAGCTTGTCCTTCGCTACCCTCCCAACCTCGTCGAAAAAGTCTACTTACCTCGTGACCTAGAGCTTACAGAGGACGAACTGTTTTTTGACAAAGCACACGAGATAAGTTTTTCTAACCGCCACGATATCAGACAGATCGAATTATCAAGCAGCTTGGCAGGCAGAAAAGCCACGGTTTGCATCAAGAGCATGAGAAAGCTCGAACAGCTTGGTTTGCCCGGCGGTTGCAAGGCCGACTGGAAACTGTCGGACAAGTTGAAGATAAATATACAAACATGCTTTAATTTACGCCAGATTACCTTACCAGAGAAACTTGCGTGCAAGACGGCGGTGCTGCTCTTAAGTGACCTAACTATCTTAAAAACATGGACCTTGCCCTCAGGTTGGAAGATCCAGGGCGAAGTCAAGGTTAAGGTTAGTGGTTGCACAAATCTGAGCAAATTTATTGTGGCAGAAAGCTTTACGTGCAAAAAGTTGATCTTAGAATTTTCGAACGAGCAATCTTTAGCGCAGCCTGAGCTAAAACTGCCCAGAAGCACTGCTTGGTGTTGTGAGCTTGTCCTTCGCTACCCGTAGAGAGTCTCGCCTGGGCATGTCAAACAGGCAGGTGGCCCCGCCCCACGTTTGCAACTGTGCCAGCTGATCCAGGTCCAGCCTAGTGCCTCGCAGGTCCAGAGTAAGTGTGCCCCGAACCGAGCAGGCGGGTAGCTCGCCCAGCTGGTGCAGCGCCCGGGCGCATTGAAAGCTCATGCCTCTCCTAGTTTTCAGTGCCTAAGTGTAAGACCGTCGGGCTTTGATTCAGCGTATTCTTTTTCGCACTCTCTTGGCGCGTCCCTTTCCCTTTCCCGCTCCCTCTCTTGGTTCTCAGTGTCAAGATTAAAACTTTGTCAGGGATTTTTTTTATTAATTTCTTCGTGTACACAGGCGAAGCGCGCCCCTACCCCTCTTCCTCTCTCCCCTCTACTCCCTCCCCCCTTCTTCCCCTCGTCTGTTTTTTTTGTTGTCAAGCAAAAAAAAAATTCTTATCTTCTTTTCATATTTCCGCAGGTCTTGCGCACGGTGGCCGAGCTATGGCACGGACAGGACACCGTCGAGCTTTAATTCAGCGTAACTTACATTTTTCTTGGCGAGCCCCTGCTCCTCCTTCCCTGCCTCTCCCCTCTACAAGGATATGCGGAAATAGGATAAATATGAAAAGTGGAAAGCAACAATTTTTTTGGAACGCGTTTGCACGCGCAAACAAGGGACGAGGGGAGAAGGGGAGGAACAAGCAGAGGACAAAGCTGAGAGGGGCGACGAAGGTGAGAGGGGCGACGAGAGTGAGAGGGGCGACGAGAGTGAGAGGGAGGGGGAGGACGTCTTCCTCACGGCGGCGTTGGGTGTGTCTGTGGGATTTTTTTTTGCGCAAGTAGATTTTGGCGCCAAATTGGCGCTTACCGCTGTTTCCCCGGGAAAGCTATGACATACTGCCTTTTTCAACCGTATCACGCACCCTACCTCCGGACGGCACAATTTGGCGCCAAATTTAGCTGGGGCCGTTCCGGAGGCTAGCAGAGAAATCAGACGTTTTCCCGCGGGGAGAAACGGTACGCCTTTTACTCGCACGAAAATGTTTTTCGGCCCTCTCACCTTCCCTAGAGGCAGGGAGGTGCAGAGCAAAGGGGAGCGGGGCGACAAAGGTGACAGGGGCGACGAAGGTGAGAGGGGCGACGAAGGTGAGAGGGGCGACGAAGGTGAGAGGGGCGACGAAAGTGAGAGGGGCGACGAGAGTGAGAGGGGCGACGAGGGTGAGAGGGGCGACGAGAGTGAGAGGGAGGGGGAGGACGTCTTCCTCACGGCGGCTTTGGGGCGTCTGGGTGGGAATGTTTTTTGCGCAAGTAGATTTTGGCGCCAATTTGGCGCTTACGGCTGTTTCCCCGGGAAAGCTATGACGTACTGCCCTTTTCAACCGTATCACGCACCCTATCTCCGGACGGCACAATTTGGCGCCAAATGAACCGGCCGTTCCGGAGGCTAGCAGAGAAATCGGACGTTTTCCCGTGGGGAGAAACGGTACGCCTTTACTCACACGAAAATGTTTTTCAGCCCTCTCACCTTCCTTAGAGGCAGGGAGGTGCAGAGCAAAGGGAAGCGGGGCGACAAAGGGGAGCGGGGCGACAAAGGGGAGCGGGGCGACGAAGGTGAGAGGGGCGACAAAGGGGAGCGGGGCGACAAAGGTGAGCGGGGCGACAAAGGAGAGAGGGGCGACGAAGGTGAGAGGGGCGACGAGAGTGAGAGGGAGGTGGAGGACGTCTTCCTCACGGCGGCTTTGGGGCGTCTGGGTGGGATTTTTTTTTGCGCAAGTAGATTTTGGCGCCAAATTGGCGCTTACGGCTGTTTCCCCGGGAAAGCTATGACGTACTGCCTTTTCAACCGTATCACGCACCCTACCTCCGGACGGCACAATTTGGCGCCAAATGAACCGGCCATTCCGGAGGCTAGCAGAGAAATCGGACGTTTTCCCGCGGGGAGAAACGGTACGCCTTTTACTCACACAAAAATGTTTTTCAGCCCTCTCACCTTCGCTAGAGGCAGGGAGGTGCAGAGCAAAGGTGAGAGGGGCGACGAAGGTGAGAGGGGCGACGAGAGTGAGAGGGAGGGGGGGGACGTCTTCCTCACGGCGGCGTTGAGGCGTCTGTGTGGGATTTTTTTTTACGACTGTTTCACCGGGAAAGCTTAGTGGAATCAACTTAGTTTTGTTGCGATTCTGCTCCTTGCTCTCTGAGCCCCCCGGGTTCAGGGGGTGAGAAGGAGTAGAGGGGAGAGAAGAAGAGGCAGGGGAGGGGGGGGAGGGAGAGCACGAATTGTCTTAGTCCCCCGTCTGAGAACAGGGAGAAGGAAAAGGAAGGGACAGGGGGAGTGGGGCGCCAAGAAAGTGCAAAAAAAGTCCTTTTTAATTAAAACTCGACAAAGTCTTACAGTTGACACTTGCAACGGCACCCTCAGGCTGCCGCAGCATCCGGCCCACTCGACGGTCTTACATTTGGGGGCACTAAAAACTAGGAGCAGATCACCGTGCTCCAGCACGACCCTGCGGAGGATGGATGGATGGGCGGTTGTCAATGTGCCACGACGACAAAGGCTTCACTACCCCGACGGCGTCCTGTACGTGCCATAGCTCGACCACCGTGCGCAAGGTCAGAAAAATATGAAAAGAGGTGGGGGAGGGGCGCGCTAAGAATGTAAAAAAATTAATAAAAAGAAATCCTTGACAAAGTTTTAATCTTCGGCACTGAAAACTAGGAGCAAAGCACCGTGCTCCAGTCGGGTTTGCGGCCTTCCAGACTATACAAAGGCTACAGCTGGATAATTACAGCATATCAGACGAGACAATCTCCGCGTTACAGCGCTTGCAGTCACTGAAGGAATTGGAACTATTTGGGTGCATATTGGCGCTGATTCAGTGTTTCACCGACTGCAGGAATCTCTGGCGAGTCACACAAGACTGCAGGAATCTCTGGCAAGTCAAACAAGCCAATGGTCCTGCCCCACGTTTGCAACTGTGCCAACTAATCCAGGGTAAGCTTGGTGCCTCGCAGGTCCAAAATAAGCGTGCCCCGAACCGAGCAGGCGGGGGGTAGCTCGCCCAGCTGGTGCAACGCCCGGGCGCATTGAAAGCTCATGCCCCCTCCCGCGTCGTCGCGCAGGCACCAGAAGTCAGTCGAGGCCAGGCGTGCCACGCCTCGCGCACTAGGCGCGGCTCACAAAACTCAGTGTCTTTCGTTAGGTTTAGTTCAAGCCAGCGCAGATTCTTCAATAAACCAAAGTACTTGGGCAGCGATTTCCAATCCAGGGCCCGATCAACTCGCAGCTCTTGCAGCCCCGCTAAGACCGACAAGTCAGGTTGCAGGAGACAGGCGTCCAGTACGAGGTTGCCGGAGACAGGCGTCCAGTACGTCAAGGCTAGGTAGATGCAGGCTCTGGAGCTTTGAGAGCCGTGCCAGCAGCCTCGGAGGCAGGGACTCGACGCGCGTGCTGCTGAGGTCCAGGCTTTCTAGACTCGTGTACAAGACATCATCAAACGCCAGGGCGACAAACTTATCGTCAACGAAATCGCAGCCATGCCAAGAAAGCTCTTGGCATTTGAAAAGCTCTTGCCCAAGCTAGTGCGTTCGCCGGCCGCGCAAGCGTGCAATTGATTAGTCGGACCCTCTGCTCACGGAAAGGCCTCAGAAAATGATAAAGCACGTCGGGCACGCTGTCCCCCAGAGCAAACCCCCCCAGCTCCAACGTGCCCATCATGTCGTCACGTCCATCCCACACATCTAAATTTCTGCTTATAAGCAAGCTGTGACGCAGTTGCTTGCCCAGAAGCGTGCACGTCGACGGAACATATTCTAGCACCAAACGCACGGTATCCCGCGACAGACCTGCGTCTGCCAAGAGGCGTATTTGTTCGTCATCTGCGGCGTCGTTGAAGTGGATTCGAACAGAAGTTACAAAAGGATAGTTGTCCGGCGACAAATCAAGGCCAGGCCAGCCCAGTCCCTGTCCAGATCCAAACAAGACCACCTCCACGTCTTCTACCCTGTCCAGGTGTAGGTTCCGAAGCCGATTACGGCACTGGACAGTGCAATCTCCGAGCGTGTATTCGAGCCTGATGACGGCTTTGACGGCTTTGTCTATGTCTTCGTCGTGCCAGACCGCCAAGGTTGGTTCTAGGGTTGTGGTACAAGCCACGCAGTCCAGCAGACGCAGCTGTTGGGGTGGGCTTTCAAGCAGCAGGGTGACTTCTTGGCAATCAGCCAGCACCACACTCCCCTCGCTGTGGCGCGGCAGCTTGTACAAACCCCCGCGAAGTCCTTGCAGCTCCAGGCTGCGCGCCAGTGGATACGCAAGCCACGCTAGGCTTTGGCAAACGGCTCGGCTACTTTCTTCAATGTGTTCTCCCTCACGGAGGCGCAGCTGTAAGTCAAATTTGCCCTTGTGCTTCTTCATAACATTTGCCAGGGTTTTGAGCACGCGAGGGCGCCCACCAAGAGCCGTCACGTCCAGCGCTACGGCTTGTACGCCGTGCCCGATTTGGTATTGCAATGCGCTTAGCCAGATTCCGGCTTGCTCGCGCTTGTTGGCGCCTAAATGGCGCTTCCTTTTCCGCTCGCGCGCTTGCTCGCTGGCGGGGTTGGCCTCCGACTCCAGGTCAGCGCCACTCGTTAACAGTTCCCAGAGATGGCGTGCTCTCATGGGTGGATTATTCTTAAAGGCAGATCGTGCTTGTCTCTCGCTTAGTTTTCAGGGGCCATGCTTCTGCGCCCTTCTCCTCCCACCCTTTCCCTGTTCTTTGAGCCCCCGGGCTCAGGGGGCTCATGGAGAAAAGAAGGAAGACGAGGGACAGGTTGTGTGTGTGTGGGGGGGTGCCTCCCCCCCCCATTTTTTTCTTTTCTCCCACTTGAGCCCCCTGAGCCCGGGGGGCTCAAAGAACAGGGAAGGCGGCGCCTTTGCGAACTAGATTTTTCTCTTTCTCGTTTCTCGAATGAAATTTGTCGCCGAATTGTTTGGTGTGTGTTTCCCCGGAAAACCTACCGGCCCTCCTTCTGTGTGACGTGGACCTTCCTTGGGGTTTCCCAGTGCCAAGCCGCATAATGTAACTTCTTAGTTGAGTGCGCGTTGGGCACGAACCGAGCAGGGCCTGTTCGAACGCCTCGTCGCCACTCGAGGCCCCGCGGGGCTCGCGGGAAATAACATGTTTTCCCGCGGAAAAAACCGCGCACCAAAAATTGTTGGTTGCGCAAAAAAAAAGTTTTTCATATTCCCCTACCTCTTCCCACGCAAGCGGCGCCTGTTGCAGCTGGCCCTTCCCTCTCTCTTCTTTTTTTTGCTCAAAATTTGTCGCCAAATTTGCGTATGTGTGCGCCTGGAATAATATGGCTGAAAAAGGCAGTATTGCCAGAAAAGCCTGGAAACACTACCTTTTTCGGCCATATCACAAGCACAAACCGCCAAGCCGCCTTAGCTAAAAGCGCCATCAAGAAAGTACCCAAAGGGAGAGGGAAGAGGCAGTGGAGGAGGAAGCACGAATTGTTGTTAGTTTCCCTCTGAGAATCGGGAGCGGGGGTGGGAAGGAAGAGGGACGAGGGGTGCGCTAAGAATGTACAAAAGAAAAATTAATAAAAAAATCCCTGACAAGGTTTTAATTTTGGCACTGAGAACTGGAGAGAGAACGTGTATTTTTTTTATTAAAAAAAGACAACTTCAAAAAAAACAACTTCCGAGCAAGCGTGAGTGGTGGTTCAACACGCACGCCTGTGCCACCCCGCTGGCGCGGGCTGGAATGGAGAAAAGGGGGGGGGGGCGCGGGGGGCATGCCCCCCCGCATCTGACGGCTTTCTTGTGCACGTCCTGGACCATGTTGTAGATCTTATCACGCACTCGAGTAATAGAGCGCCGTAGGCGCCAGCGGTTCCGCTTCTTGCTGCTGTCCTTAGCCAGTAGCGCGACCTTGCTAAGCAGATTGTCGACGTGTTTCTGCAGACGGTACACGCTGGCAATAGACCCGCGGCTCCATTCGGTTATCGCTCCCGAGTCCGCGTGATACATGGTCAGAAAGCTCCTGACGCCCGGGTCGATGCTCACTGCACGCTTGGAGTCCAGCCCGCTGCCGCGGGTTGAAAGGGTAGCAAGGGGGGGCGCGGGGGGCTTGCCCCCCCGGGTCCCAGAAAGCCCGCAAAGAAGCCCCGCTGGCGCCCCAGACTGTGTGCGAGATCGCGATCGTAGACCTGCGCTCCTCCCACTTGCGGAAGTTGACTCTCTTCCAGTGAAAGAACTTGCCCTTCTGGCTAAGATTTGAGATGGCGGAGGCCCGCGCCGCTTGCAGGTCCCGGATGGCCACTTCACGGATGTCGTAGGGGCACGCTGAGAAGCCACTGCCTGGCTCGCACGAACTCGCTATCTCGTTTCAGAAACCGCAGGCGCAGAGTATCTAGATCAAAGTCGCCCCGGGGGGCCCGCCCCCCGCGCCCCTCCCCCTCCTTAAAGGCCCCGCATGCTACCCTCCAGCCCGCGCAAGCGGGGTGGGTAGATCCTGCACGTGAGTGTCTTGAGCGTGGGCGTCTTGCCCGCCTTCTTGTTCAGACTAAACTTCTTTTTGGGCACCTTGTTCTGAGTCTCGTCTGTTTTGGCTGCGTTACGTCGCGCGTTGACCTGAGTTGCGGGAAGCAGTGCAAGTCGCGACTGCCAGGAGGTTTCCTGCGGGCCTTGTACCGTTGTCGGCTCGTACCAGCCCGCTAGCGCGGGCTGAAAGGGGGGCTCGGGGGGCTTTGCCCCTCGGACTCAGTCCAGAACGGCGCATAGGCTAAAACTGGTTCCGGAGGAGGCTGTGCGGGTCTCCCCTCGTCTGTTTCTTTTGTTGTCGGGCAAAAAAAATTTTGTTTTCCTCTTTTCATATTGTTCTGACCTTGCGCACGGTGGCCGAGCTATGGCACGGACAGGACACCGTCGAGCTTTAATTCAGCGTAAATTACATTTTCTTGGCGCGCCCCAGCTCCTCCTTCCCTGCCTCTCCCCTCTACAAGGATATGCGGAAATAGGATAAATATGAAAAGTGGAAAGCAACAATTTTTTTTGGAACGCGTTTGCACGCGCAAACAAGGGACGAGGGGAGGGGGGGGGGGGAGACACAAGCAGAGGACAGAGGTGAGAGGGGCAACGAAAGTGAGAGGGGCAACGAGAGTGAGAGGGAGAGGGAGGACGTCTTCCTCACGGCGGCATTGGGGCGTCTGTGTGTGATTTTCTTTTTGCGCAAGTAGATTTGGCGCCAAATTGGCGCTTACGGCTGTTACCCCGGGAAAGCTAAGACGTACTGCCTTTTTCAACCATATCACGCATTCTACCTCCGGACGGCACAAATTGGCGCCAAATGAACCGGCCGTTCCGGAGGCTAGCAGAGAAATCGGACGTTTTCCCGCGGGGGAGAAACGGTACGCCTTTTACTCGCACGAAAATGTTTTTCAGCCCTCTCACCTTCCCTAGAGGCAGGGAGGTGCAGAACAAAGGGGAGCGGGGCGACAAAGGTGAGAGGGGCGACAAAGGTGAGAGGGGCGACGAGAGTGAGAGGGAGGGGGAGGACGTCTTCCTCACGGCGGCGTTGGGTGTGTCTGTGTGTGATTTTTTTTGCGCAAGTAGATTTTGGCGCCAAATTGGCGCTTACCGCTGTTTCCCCGGGAAAAATAAGACGTACTGCCTTTTTCAACCGTATCACGCACCCTCCCCCGGACGGCACAATTTGGCGCCAAATGAACCGGCCGTTCCGGAGGCTAGCAGAGAAATCGGACGTTTTCTTGCGGGGAGAAACGGTACGCCTTTTACTCGCACGAAAATGTTTTTCGGCCCTCTCACCTTCCCTAGAGGCAGGAAGGTGCAGAGCAAAGGGGAGCGGGGCGACGAAGGTGAGAGGGGCGACGAAAGTGAGAGGGGCGACGAAGGTGAGAGGGGCGACGAAAGTGAGAGGGGCGACGAGAGTGAGAGGGGCGACGAGAGTGAGAGGGAGGGGGAGGACGTCTTCCTCACGGCGGCGTTGGGTGTGTCTGTGTGGGAATGTTTTTTGCGCAAGTAGATTTTGGCGCCAAATTGGCGCTTACCGCTGTTTCCCCGGGAAAACTAAGACGTACTGCCTTTTTCAACCGTATCACGCACCCTACCTCCGGACGGCACAATTTGGCGCCAAATGAGCGGGCCGTTCCGGAGGCTAGCAGAGAAATCGGACGTTTTCCCGCGGAGAGAAACGGTACGCCTTTTACTCGCACGAAAATGTTTTTCGGCCCTCTCACCTTCCCTAGAGGCAGGGAGGTGCAGAGCAAAGGGGAGCGGGGCGACAAAGGTGACAGGGGCGACGAAGGTGAGAGGGGCGACGAAGGTGATAGGGGCGACGAAAGTGAGAGGGGCGACGAAAGTGAGAGGGGCGACGAGAGTGAGAGGGGCGACGAGAGTGAGAGGGAGGAGGAGGACGTCTTCCTCACGATGGCGTTGGGTGTGTCTGTGGGTGATTTTTTTTTGCGCAAGTAGATTTTGGCGCCATATTGGCGCTTACCGCTGTTTCCCCGGGAAACTAAGACGTACTGCCTTTTTCAACCGTATCACGCAACCTACCCCCGGACGGCACAATTTGGCGCCAAATGAACCGGCCGTTCCGGAGGCTAGCAGAGAAATCGGACGTTTTCCCGCGGGGAGAAACGGTACGCCTTTTAGTCGCACGAACATGTTTTTCGGCCCTCTCAACTTCCCTAGAGGCAGGGAGGTGCAGAGCAAAGGGGAGCGGGGCGACAAAGGTGAGAGGGGCGACGAAGGTGAGAGGGGCGACGAAAGTGAGAGGGGCGACGAGAGTGAGAGGGAGGGGGAGGACGTCTTCCTCACGGCGGCGTTGGGTGTGTCTGTGTGTGATTTTTTTTTGCGCAAGTAGATTTTGGCGCCAAATTGGCGCTTACCGCTGTTTCCCCGGGAAAACTAAGACGTACTGCCTTTTTCAACCGTATCACGCAACCTACCACCGGACGGCACAATTTGACGCCAAAGGAACCGGCCGTTCCGGAGGCTAGCAGAGAAATCGGACGTTTTCCCGCGGGGAGAAACGGTACGCCTTTTAGTCGCACGAACATGTTTTTCGGCCCTCTCAACTTTCCTAGAGGCAGGGAGGTGCAGAGCAAAGGGGAGCGGGGCGACAAAGGTGAGAGGGGCGACGAAAGTGAGAGGGGCGACGAAGGTGAGAGGGGCGACGAAAGTGAGAGGGGCGACGAAGGTGAGAGGGGCGACGAAAGTGAGAGGGGCGACGAAAGTGAGAGGGGCGACGAGAGTGAGAGGGGCGACGACAGTGAGAGGGGCGACGAGAGTGCGAGGGAGGGGGAGGACGTCTTTCTCACGGCGGCGTTGGGTGTGTCTGTGTGGGAATGTTTTTTGCGCAAGTAGATTTTGGCGCCAAATTGGCGCTTACCGCTGTTTTCCCGGGAAAACTAAGACGTAATGCTTTTTCAACCGTATCACGCACCCTACCTCCGGACGGCACAATTTGGCGCCAAATGAACCGGCCGTTCCGGAGGCTAGCAGAGAAATCGGACGTTTTCCCGCGGGGAGAAACGGTACGCCTTTTACTCGCACGAAAATGTTTTTCAGCCCTCTCACCTTCCCTAGAGGCAGGGAGGTGCAGAGCAAAGGGGAGCGGGGCGACAAAGGTGAGCGGGGCGACGAAGGTGAGAGGGGCGACGAAGGTGAGCGGGGAGACGAGAGTGAGAGGGGCGACGAGAGTGAGAGGGAGGGGGAGGACGTCTTCCTCACGGCGGCGTTGAGGCTTCTGCGTGGGATTTTTTTTTGCGCAAGTAGATTTTGGCGCCAAATTGGCGCTTACGACTTTCACCGGGAAAGCTTAGTGGAACCAACTTAGTTTTCTTGCAATTCTACTCCTTGCTCTTTGAGCCCCCCGGGCTCAGGGGTGGGAAGGAGTAGAAGGGAGAGAAGAAGAGGCAGGGGAGGGGGGGGGGGAGAGCACGAATTGTCTTAGTTCCCCGTCTGAGAACAGGGAGAAGGAAAAGGAAGGGACAGGGGGAGTGGGGCGCCAAGAAAGTGCAAAAAAAGTCCTTTTTAATTAAAACTCGACAAGTCTTACAGTTGACACTTGCAACGGCACCCTCAGGCTGCCGCAGCATCCGGCCCACTCGACGGTCTTACACTTAGGCACTGAAAACTAGGAGCAAAGCACCGTGCTCCAGCACGACCCTGCGGCGGATGGGGGCAGTGTCAATGTGCCAGAAAAACAAAAGCCTCACTACCCCGACGGCGTCCTCCCGTGCACCCCTCGCTGCCCAGGCTGTCAAACGGCGCTGGCGCTGGCTAGCAGCCAGGCCGCTGCTCCAAACTCGGCGGGGGGGCAGCCACGGCCACGTGTTGCAACAACATTTTCAGAGCACCCAGTATTTTACGAAGTTTTCCTGCTCAGCCTTCGAGTCTCTGGTCCTGGCCATGTACGCATCGATCCTGCGTGTCTGCGCGCAGCACGGCCCAGTGCCCTCCCCCAGCTCTCTCTATCAAATGCAAGACTTTGTTGGGGATTTTTTTTTAATTACATTTTTTTGTAGCTTCTGCGCCCTTCCCCTCCCCCCTTTCCCTGTTCTTTGAGCCCCCCGGGCTCAGGGGGCTCATGGAGAAAAGAAGGAAAACGAGGGACGGGTTGTGTGGGGGGGGTGCCCCCCCTCCATTTTTTTCTCTTCTCTTCCACTTGAGCCCCCTGAGCCCGGGGGGCTCAAAGAACAGGGAAGGCGGCGCCTTTGCGAACTGAATTTTTCTCTTTCTCGTTTCTCGAATGAAATTTGTCACCAAATTGTTTTGGTGTGTGTTTCCCCGGAAAACCTACCGGCCCCCCTTCCGTGTGACGTGCACCTTCCTTGGGGTCTCCTAGTGCCAAGCCGCCTTCGCTGAAAGCGCCATCAAGAAAGTACCCAAAAGGAGAAGGAGGGGGGGGGGGGAGCACCCCCCCCCCCCGCGCATGTGGGGGGAGGAGGGGGGGCATACTTACTGGCACAAGCTACAGAAGGGCTACTGCCAAATTCACTGCGGATGTCCAGCGAAGAACAACAACCTGGCCCCAATTACGCCGCCTCTGAGCTGACTTCTATCACTGTCGAGGGTGAAGATGCCTGGCTGTGTGCTACCCGGATCTTGAAGGGGCTACCCCTTGGCTGTTTTCTGCGCCAGGCCGTCGACAAGGGAACCTGCGACAACAAGGTGGAGCTAGCGAAAAACAGCTTCTTCGCCCAAAACCTGGCCATGGTCAAGCGCGAAGTGCTCGACTATCAGCATAATCTGGTCCAAGGGATGCGACGCTCGCTATTTATCGTCCTGGACATTATAAGCTTCGCGACTAAACAGGCAGATAAAATGTCGGGTTGGAACGAGTTGAGGCCCCCCCAACTACTGCCGGCTCTGGTCCTAGAAGAATCCAAACATTTCCAAAAGCCCGATCCCAATCCCATGACCTGTCGGTCGCTTTCAACAGACAGGCTGAAGTGCCTGGCTTACCTTGGTTTTACAGACCTGCTGGCCATGGCCCTGGTCGATGAGTTTCTGCCGGTCTGGCATTTCATTCGGGAAACTGCGACTGCACCAGAGTACAAGGTACAGCTGGGTGACAAGAATCTCCGTTTTATTGGCTATTGGTGGAACGACGACGCCAATCAATATCGTTCGTCAGAAGAAATGAAAAATGCAGTTTGGGCTGGCGGACGCGCTCAGAAGGCGGGGACAAGCACGGCGGAAACTCCGCTGGAGCTACTATATGGGGTAGCCGAGAAGATCCAGGACTTGCAGAGAGTGCAACAAGAGCTGAACGTACTTGGAGTAGAGCGCAAAAACTTTCAATTGTGCATGCAAGCGTTAGCCAATTGCCAGACAAAACCAGAGCGAGATTTCGTGGCAGCGGCGGAGCATTTGAAGAAGCAGCTGGCCTGCAAGAGAACTGGACCGGATCTCTTGCCGGCCAGCGGTAAAAGACAAAAGCTGTCCGCTTGATTCGTAGTTCGTCGTTTCTTAGTTTCTGTTTGTTTTTACCTTAAAAGCAGTCATTATTGGAGCTTGTAGTAAATGTCAGTGCCAAGATTTCTTTTATCAAGCTTTTTGATTAAATACGTGCGTGACAAAATCAATAAAAATCTCCGTTCTCCGTGTTTAAAGTCGTGTGTTTGTTCCCGTTGGACGCGTCGTCTCCGGACCGCTTTTTTGGGCCGCGCAAGAGGAGGACGGAAGCGTCTAGTGGGATTTTTTCTTTTAGCGCAGGTAGAATTTGGCGCCAAATTCGCGCGTACGGTTGTCTCCCCGGGAAAACTAAGACGAACTGCCTTTTTCGACTGTATCACACGCACAACCCCCGGACGGCATAATTCGGCGCGAAATGTGCCAGCTGTTCCGGAGGCTAACGGAAAAACCGGACGTTTACCAGCGGAAAGAAAAGTCCTTTTTTTTTAAAAACTTGCGCTGAATGTTTTTCGGCCGTCCTGTCCCCCCTCCCCTCTGTTCTCTCTGACGATGCTCGGGGAGCGGGACGAAGTGGAGAACAGGGGCGATGAAAGTGAGAGGGGCGACGAAAGTGAGAGGGGCGACGAAAGTGAGAGGGAGGGGGGAAGACGGCGGCGTCGGAAGCGTCTAGTGGGATTTTTTTTTGGCGCAGGTAGAATTTGGCGCCAAATTCGCGCGTATGGTTGTCTCCCCGGGAAAACTAAGATGCACTGCCTTTTTCGACCGTATCACGTGCACAACCCCCGGACGGCATAATTCGGCGCGAAATGTGCCGGCTGTTCCGGAGGCTAACGGGAAAATCGGACGTTTACCAGCGGAAAGAAAAGTCCCTTTTTTTTAAACTTGCGCTGAATGTTTTTCGGCCGTCCTGTCCCCCCTCCCCTCTGTTCTCTCTGACGATGCTCGGGGAGCGGGACGAAGTGGAGAACAGGGGCGATGAAAGTGAGAGGGGCGATGAAAGTGAGAGGGGCGATGAAAGTGAGAGGGGCGATAAAAGTGAGAGGGGCGATAAAAGTGAGAGGGGCGACGAAAGTGAGAGGGAGGGGGGAAGACGGCTGCGTCGGAAGCGTCTAGTGGGATTTTTTTTTTGGCGCAGGTAGAATTTGGCGCCAAATTCGCGCGTACGGTTGTCTCCCCGGGAAAGCTAAAGACACGCTGCCTTTTTCGACCGTATCACGCGCACAACCCCCTGACGGCATAATTCGGCGCGAAATTTAGCAGGGGCTGTTCCGGAGGCTAACGGAAAAACCGGACGTTTACCAGCGGAAAGAAAAGTCCTTTTTTTTAAAACTTGCGCTGTACGTTCCAGTCCGGCCTGCTAGTGCGCGTGCCTGCCTTGTTCTCGCCCGGACCGCTTCTTTGGTGCCCATTTCAAAAGACGGTCGTAACCCGTGAATCCAAGAGCAAAGTGTCCAAGGTGAACGCCAGCTCGATAGTTCGGATTGAATAGCGTGTGGTGCATCCAGGCCTTTTTTACGCTATCGACGCTGTATAAACACTTTTTTTTGTCTAGTTTTTAATCACAGCAAAAAGAGAGGGGGGCTCAAAAAGAAAAAAAAAAATGGAAGCACCCTACGGGGGTCGAACCCGTGACCAACTGTTTAAAAGACAATCACTCTGCCAAACTGAGTTAAGGGCGCCGCTTTGTGCTCGGAACTTTTTTGATGAGCTAAGCCGTTGTGGTTTGCAAATCTGGAAGAGCGGTATTTCCTGTACAACACGGAGCATCGAAGGCGTGCGCATGCCTGTGTACATGGCGGCGGTATTCGTGCAGCCCCTAGACTCCAACGAGACCGAACAACAAATTAATGACCAAAGCTTTGGCGCTAACAGCTTATGCCGGCTGTTGCACAACCAATCTTTTGCACCATTTTGTAGAGCCAGACGACTTTTCGGGCAGGTGTAGTTCAGGCAGGTGAGTGCACTTTGAAAAATCCAGGGTAAACTTTCTGCGGCACCTACAGCCTGGCGGTACGGTAAAGCTCTGCAAACTCGGGCACTGTACGACGATCACCTCGAGCTCGTTAATATCCCAGCTTTGGGGCACAGAGAAATGCTGCAAGAGCGGCAGGTCTCGGAAAGAGAAGCCTAGCCTTCTTGCATCGGATGTTTCTAGGTAGGTGGATACTCTTGAGCTTGGTACAATGGCCGGTCGTTAGCTCTAGCAACCCAGAGACCCGCCAAGTGGCGCTTTCGAGACTAAGGCTGTGAAGATTATTTAATTTCCACCATCTTAGTATTGCCTCCTTGCACCGGAGGTGGGGCAGAATAAAATTCTGCACTTGTTGACATTCTCGAACCAATGCATAGAACTTTTCTAGGCCTCAAACACGAGGTTTAGGTTTGCTTCTTGGCAGCGCAGCCGCTCGGGGATCGGCAGAGGGGTTAGCTGTATCTTGCCGTCCTTGGCGATCCGGCGGCACAAGTTCGGTCTGTTTACTGTCTAAGAATGCTGCTGATAATTGTCTGTATTTAGAAAAGTAAAGCAGCAGGCTAGCCATCAACGCAGGGCTCAAACGACACGGTCACGGTGCGAAACATACAGAACTTTCCCTACACTGGCAACCAACCAAAAAAAAAAGTATGGATTTTTGTGCAGGGGAGGGAGAAGAAAATAACGCGACTATGGAACGTATTAAAAGAAAAAGAGCTAGCGAATGCAGGGCTCGGCCGGTTTGCCCGAGCCCTGGCGCGTTAATTGGGCTGTGCCAACAACCGCACAAAAAGGTGTGCCCGCCGCACCCCGTTTCGCGCTAGACGACGGTTCACGCAAGGCATTGCTGAAAAGGCTCGTCTGTACTCCACAGCCGCTAGCGCAGACAGTAGACGATTTGCTGGCCGAAGGCTGCCCCAGCGTTGAGTTGGCGATGCTGTGGTGCGTTTTCCACAAGAACCCACACGGCATCCGGAGCGTGTGCACAAAGGGCCGCACGATCGCGTGGGTGCGGGGGATGTTGCTAGCGGGCCTGCTATTTGCGCTAAACGCCGAGGCCGCCGAGTACGCCGTCCACAAGACCAGCGTCGGGCAATGGCTGGTGACCGGCTATGGCTGCGCCTGACTCCGCGTGGTGCGCAACCCGTGCAAAAGATCCCGTTGTTCCTAGACTGCGCAGTGGGACCGCGGCCGCGTACGGCTGTGGCTGCGGCTGTACCGCTGTACAGGAGCCGAGCACGCGCTCAACTGGATACACAACGACGATGGAGAGTTAATCGAGGCCACGCCCGCCGACGGGCGCGACACGGCAGCGCTGGCCGCGCTGGATGTGTCGCCCGCCTCGTACGTTATTGTCTCGCTCGTGCGCAAGGGTGGCAGCGTGTACAACGGCTGCGGCCGCTGGTACACGCACGAGCTCGCGCCCTGGTACAGCCGGGTGTCTGCGCTGGCCCGCGTGCGTCGCAGGGCTGATCGGGCAGTACCTGGGGCCTGTGGATTTCTAGCTGAAAGACAATAGCATGCCAGATCGAGCATAGACCTTTTTCGCAACACTCCTTGTGCTTAGCCACCCCGTGCCCCGTAGAAATAGGATTCTGCCAAGCAGTACAGTGGTTCGGCCTGACACTGGCTGTCCCCTGCCGTTTGTACGGCTTGTGCTGCAACAATTATCTGCTCCTTGCGTGCCGTCTGCACTTGTTCGCGCGTGCAGAGGTACGAAGACTCTGTCTGCATCGAGCAAGCTTTAAAAGAAATGCGTCGACGGACGAGGGGGGGGGGGAGGTTTATTTCTCCTTTTTAAGTTCCTGGAGAATTTTTTTTATTAAATTTTTTTGTAGATTCTGCGCTCTTCCCTTTCCCCCCTTCCCCTGTTCTTTGAGCCCCCCGGGCTCAGGGGGCTCATGGGGGAGAGAAGAAAAAAAGAGGGGGGGATGCGCCCCCCTCCCCCTTTTCGGGAGGAAGGGGAGAGAGAAGGGAGGAGAGGGGATGGGGTTGTGAGGAGGGGGGTGCCCCCCCTTCCCTTTTTTTCTTTCCTCCCACTTGAGCCCCCTGAGCCCGGGGGGGCTCAAAGGACAGGGAAGGGGGAGGGAAAGGGCGCAGAAGCTACAAAAAAAAATTAAATAAATACATGAAACGCCTCCACTAAGTCCCCCCCCCCCCTCCTCACCCCTGTTCAAGTTCTCAGACGGGGGGGAAGGCTAAGCACAGGGCCGTGCCTCTCCCGCTCCCCGTTTCTCAGATGGCGAGCAAGGATAGATCGTGCTTTTTCTCTCCCTCTTAGTTTCAGTGCTGAGTGAAGGACCAAACTTTCTCAAGGATTTTTATTAATTTCTTTTTGTACATCAGATTACTGGCAATCATGCTAGGCAGATCTCGCTCTTGGAGCAAAAGCAGGAACTCGAGGTCAAGTATACGGAAATCACCGAGACTATAAGCTGCATAAATTAAATTTCGACTGTCTTAGACTTGGCAACCGGGTGGCTGGCAGATGGATGAAGGGGAGGATGAGAGAGGGAGTTGGGAAGAGAGAGGTAAGGGGGGAGGGCGGGGGCGCGCTAAGAATGTACACAAAAAAATTAATAAAAAAATCCTTGACAAAAGTTTAATCTTGGCACTGAGAACTAGGTAAGGGAGAGGGAAGAGGGAGGGGGGAGAGGCCAGAAAAGAAAATTTTAATAGACGTTTAACTCGCTGTTCACGAGATGTCAAAATACGCCGTAAAAGCTAAGATGCCTTGTTCCGCCGCTTTTGTTAACCAGAATACTGTCTGAGCCTCGTCCTCTGCCACGCCCGTGCCGTGTTGGTAGCAGCGTCCCAGACGATACTGGGCCGGTGCGTGGCCTTGTTCCGCTGACTTGCGGAACAATTCCACCGCCTTGACCCAGTATGGCTCGGATCAGATTGAAATCTTGAGGAGGTGAACCCCCTCAGAGATTCCTACAGCTGGGAGAGAGAAAGGGCAGCACGCGGCACATCCCCCTCTCTCCTCAGAGGCCCCGATCGAAGCAAAGCAACCAAAACCGACCTGAGATCGGTTTTGGTGCGAGGTCTAGAACCTAAACAAACTAATATAAATCCTGCTGACCCAAGGCCAGCAGTCTTACAAGGATGTTGCGACTGGCGTTCATGTCGCGTCCGTGCTGCAGAGCGCACCACTGGCAGCTGTACGTTTTGGCGGCTTTGACGTCCCTCCATAGCGCCCCACATTGCGTACAAGCTTGTGTGGTGAACTCCTCGTTGCAGATCAGCACTTTGCAGTTACCTACATACTCTCGCTGCAGGTTCAGCAAGCGCTTGCGAAAATCGGCATGTCGCCAGGCAAGCAGCTTGCGCTTCGTTTCCCGTGAGATCGTTTTGCCCTTCACCATGCCCGACGCTCCGAACCAAGGTAGCACGACGTAGTCGTGGTTATCGAGCAGCCATCTAGCGGCTTTCTTGTGCACGTCCTGGACCATGTTGTAGATCTTCTTTCTTCTTCTTCTTCTTCTTCTTCTTCTTCTTCTTCTTCTTCTTCTTCTTCTTCTTCTTCTTCTTCTTCTTCTTCTTCTTCTTCTTCTTTCTCTCTTCTTCTTCTTCTTCTGTGCTTGTCTCTCTCTTGGTTTTCAGTGCCAGGTGTAAGACCGTCGAGATTTAAGAAGAACAGATTTCGCACTTTCTTGGCGCCCCCCCCCCCTCCTTCCCCATCCCCCTTTCTCGAATGAAATTGTCGCCAAATCTGCCCTTATGTGTGTTTCCCCGGAAAACCTCTAAGAGAATTAACATTTCATTAGGGAGGAAGATGCGCCCGTGCAAGCGCCAGTGCACTGTTGCCCCTAGCGCCCTCAACGATTGGCAAGAAGTCTTCTTCTCGCACGGAGCAGGGCTGTTGGCGCAACAGGACCTGGTGTCCCTGCTGCGGACATCAAAAGCCTGGAAACAGCAGCTAGATGTGTACCTGCTGCCTCAGCTGTGGCTGGCCCTAGCCCTCAACGACGCAACGTCTACAATCGACCTGCCCGAGAACGTCTTAGCAGCTGCCGAGGAGCTGGTTGTTTACCCCCAGCTCTGCACATCACTCACGCTCAACTATAGCCGAAACCGTCTGCCCATACAGGTTCCTATTCTCCCGCGGAAGCGGCGCTTGTTGCAGCTAGCTCTTCGCTGGTTTCAACACGTCACGCACCTGTCCCTGGAGTGTGACGCGTACGCGGCCGCCGAGCTTTTGAGGGCCTGGTCAGAATGTGGCGCGAGCCAGCTGGTGGCCTTATCCCTCACGCTCGAAAATGAGTATGAGCTAGAAGAGTTTGCATTCGATATCAGGCCGCCGCTCGAAGAGGCGCTACGCCACAGTCTGCCTGGTGTACAAGAACTGCGTCTAGAGTCGATGTACTTTGGGCCTCGCGGAGTGAGCGCGCTGTGGCCGCAGCCGGGCCCGTGCCGCCGTTGCGGTGCCTGCAACTAGTCGACTGCGGCGGCCCTCGGTTGTGGGGCAGGGGCTTTGAACTGTTGGCCCCGACGCTCGAGGTGTGCGAAGTTTTAGGGAGTTCCGAGGCCATCCTCTACGTCACGGACGCAGAGGATGGCCTGGTGCTACCTGTAGGGCCGCGGCCGGTACGTTGGCCGCGGCTGCGGCGCGTGGTTGCGGGATGTGGCATGCAACCACAAGACCTGATTGAGGTGATGCAAAAGCTCACAACCGAGGAGGACGCGGGCGGGCTCGACTGGGACCGCGCTTGCACCCCGGCGCTACAATCCTATGTCCTCAGCCTGAGCGTTTGTATGAACATGACATCACAACGGCCGAACTTTGAATACACCGGGCGGTGGGAGCGTGGCGCCCTGGAGCAGCTGCACCGGACGCTCCTTCCGCTTGGGGGCGCTTCACCTTCTTTTTTAGAGCTACGGCTGTACGACCTCGATCTGTGGGACCAGCCGAGCGCCGCCGACCTGGACGCCCTGCGGCTGCTGGCGCCCGTGCACCTGATGCTGGTCGACCGCGGCCCGCCCTGGCACTCGCAGGACTGGCCGGCCGGCGCCGTGCTGGCGCAGCTCTGGGGCAGCATATCTCCGCCGACGCTGGGGCTCACGCTGGCTCTGCGGCCCCCGCCGGGGCCCGCGGTCGCAGATGACGTGCACCGCCAGCGCTTGTTGGCCTGGGGACGGTCGTACCAGCGCCTGTTCACGGGCTCGCACCCGGGCGCGCTCGGCTGCCAAGAGTTTTCTTTCTACAGCTTTAGGCTCCAGAGCTACCTGCCGGGGCAAGTGCAAAGTCATCTGCCCGGGCTTTTTGAACTGCAGCGCCTAGTCTGGCATGGGTTGTGCTCCCTGGGCGTGCCGCTTCATTGCGGACGCTTCTGGTTGCCTGACGTGGCCTCCCCTAATGAGAGCGGAGCGCCCCCACTCTTGTGGCCGCCGCGCGGGCCCGCGCTGCCCGCTCAAGGGCTGCGGGGCGAGTTTTCGATCTTGCGTTGCCTTAAGTCGCCACAGGGTGAGGTGGCATATTGCGTCAAGGACTTCCGGCTTTGGCTAAGCGCTGCCAGGGCTCGGCGGGCGATGGCCGCAATACGCGCCAACGTCGGCCGCGCCGCCCCGCCTGAGTTGTCGCCCGAGCTCTGGACATTCTTGGTCTGCTCTGGCACGTTGGGCGACGCGGTGCGTTCCGAGCGGCCCCTCTCGATCCTCACCAATAGGCAGTGCCCGTTTGACTTGTGGCCCTACGCGCGTCCGTGGTTCCAGGGCAACGACACGCGGCGCGGGCTGGCTGGCTACGTGGCCATGCTATTTGATCGCGTCGAGGCGGCCGCCTACAAGGGTTCCGTGCACCCCCCGTGGAACAAGCTGGTTCTGGAGCTCAAAGAAACCCTGGCGGCTCTCAGGAGCGACACATACAGCCAAAATCCGTGGAGTGACATTTCCGGCTATGTACTTCAAGATACGGAAACCCCGCGTCGTTTGGGTATCTTGTGCCAAGAGCTGGCCCTCCGCGTGGACGTGAGCTTGTCAACACGCTATAGCTACGCTTGTTGGAAGGAGATGCGCTCGCAGCTGCTAGTTCCTTAGTAGAAATGACAAGGGCAGAAGCCCCCCTCAACCTGGGTGCTTAGACAGGTTTTTGTAGGGGGATTTGTGCGTGTTTTGGTTTTTACTTCATTTGTTTTTCGTTGAGTTCTCAGCCTTATCCAGAACAGCACGATTTAGCGCCAAATGAACAGGCCGTCCCGGTTGCTGCCGGTTCTGCGGGGGGATCGGATGTTTTCCCGCCGAGGAAAAACCACGCACCATTTTTTATTGCGCAAATGACAAGTTTTCAAATCCCTCCTTCCCTCCCCCTTTCGAAAGGGAGCGGGAGGAGAAGGGGAGAGGGGGGGAAACAGGGAGAGGGAGAGATCGGGGGCGGGAGGCGGCGGTGTCTTGAAGTGGACTTTTTTCTTTCGCCCGTTTCTCGCATTAAACTTGGCGCCAAATTGTCTTGTGTGTGTTTTCCTGGAAAAACTAGGAAGCACTACCTTTGCCGACCTTATCCAGAACAGCTCAATTTAGCACCAAATTAACCGGCCGTTCCGGCTTCTGCGGGCCTGGGGAAGGGGCGGATGTTTTCCCGCGAAAAGAAACTGCGCGCTATTTTTTTTTGCTTGCGCAAATGACAAGTTTTTAGATCTCTCCCCTCCCCTCCCCCTTTCGGAAGGGGAGCGGGAGGAGAAGGGGAGATGGGGGAAAGAACGGAGAAGGGGAAAGAGCGGGGAGTAAGGAGAACGGGGAGTAAGGAGAACGGGGGCGAGAAAGGGAGAGGGAAGGGGAAAGAACTGGGGAGGGGGGGGGGGGCGGCGTCGTCGTTTTGCGCAAAGTGGACTTTTTTCTTTGCTTACATTAAATTTGGCGCTAAATTTTCCTAAGTGCGTGTTTTCCCGGGAAACATATTACCACCCCCCCCTTTCTGGCGACGGGCGCAAGCTAATACACTCGGTCCAGCGCAGGCATGACCCCCGGCAGGAGCATAGTCGTGGTGCACGGAGTGTCGAGTGGCGCCTTGTTTTATTTGGACACAGGACGCCGCAAGGATTTGACTCTTGTGCAAAAAGGATTTGCAAGCACTCGAACTGAAGCTTCGCCAGGGCTTTGTATGAGGCGCGTCGGGCAGATTGCCTCTACCTGAGGGAGAAAGGGGAGCTCGGTAGGGGGCATGCCCCCCCAGGTCCTCACTGACTTTGGGTTTTGGGTTTTTATTAAAGTTTTAATTTCTAGTAAACTTTCAAAAATCTAAACTTAACTCCACGCAATTTGGGCATTCCCAGCCCGACTTCTTGTATTAAGTGGTTTTCCAAAGAACAATGCCCTGGCAGAGAGCCGCGGTCCCCTACAGAATCCGCAAAGTGGCTATTCGGGGACCTGCAAGCGGCGAGGGGCTCTGCTAATACAAATTTTCAGCACGGGGCCAGCCCCCCCTGCCGCTAAGCAAAGAAAAAGCAGGAAGGATTGTTTATTAGTCCTGTGGTACAAAAGGGTCCGCTTGCCAACAGCCCGCTAGCGCGGGCTGGATGGGGGGGGGGGGGGGTTCGGGGGGCCTGCCCCCCGGATCTGGCGGCGTTGGCTCGGGCACGACTTGGTTGAGAAAGTCGAGGGCGCTTCTAAAATCTACGACGCTTTCGTAGACTCGGCGTCCTTTGCTGTCGACAACTCCAAAGTACCTGTCGTGAGCTAGCCCGCGCACGCGCAGAGTAAAATAAACAATCTGGCGTCGTCCCCAATGCACAAGCCAACAAAAGTCGGGGCCCCGGTTGCTGTCGCTGCTGCTACTGCTGCCGCTTCCGCCGCTGCTGGCAGCTGTGTGGCTAGCGCTCGGCAGCGTGCAGAGACTGAGCCTGCCTGTGAAAGCTTGCAGATCTGAGTTGGCCTGTTTCAGTCGCTCAATCTCTAGTCGCAGAGCCGCCAGCTCCGGCTTCCCGTCTTCGCGTTGGGACTCAACCTCACGCACTTGCTTCTGCAACTGCTCGCATTTGCTGCGCCACTCCTCGCACTCGTTTTGGGTCTGCTCGCCCGCATGCTGGCAGGCCTGCAGCTGACGCTGCGCCGCTAGCGCCGCCTGCTCCAGTTCGTTCTCTGCGCCAGCCTTCCCCCGAGCTAGCTGCGCCGCTTCTTCGCGCAGTTTTGCCACGCTGGCTTGCAGCTGCGCAAGCTCTTGTTGCCAACGCAGCTCCTGCCCTACAAGTCTAAGATTGGAGTCTACCTCCTGCTGCAATCGCAAGCGCAGCGCTTCGTTTTTTTGGCGCAACTCGGAGTTCGAGGCAGAGCTTTCTTGCAAGCGTACGTTTTCCGCCACCAGGACCTCGTTGCGCCGCCGTAGCCCCGCCGCCGCCGCCGCCGAGCAGTCAGACAGTTCCCGCGCAAGTTCCTCGAGCTTGGCCTCTAGGGCGGATTTGGCAACGGACAGCGCCTCCCTGTCTGCGCTCTGTTGAGTTAGGTGCTGAACCTTTTGAGCTAGTCGCGAGTTGGCTGCCAGCAGCTCTGCCTGCCTCGTCCTGAGCTGGCTCGCTGCAAGTCAGGCACGGGGCGGCGCATGGCCTGCCTCTTCTAGCATCAGTACTCTTTCACCTTGCCCAACAAAGCACATATAAACCTGTCACGGAGCGCGCCAAGAAAGTGTAAGATTTTTTTTACTCCCCCCTCCCCATTACGTTGCACATCTTTCCCGTTCCCCCGCCTCCGGCCTCTCCCGAGGGGAAGGTTGCCCAAAAAAAATTGTTTGATAGGTGGAGCACAATTCTGACGCACCTCCCTTTTTCCCGGGAAATACGCACACACGCACATTTAGCAACAAATTTCACACAAGAACAAAAAGAAAGAAAAAAAATCATGTCCGCGCAAATCTAGGGCGACAAGCCCAAAACCACTCTAGTTTAAAAAGTCTTTTAATTAACACTCAGATCGGATTAAAATCTTGCGCGGATGAAAGGTCGGTGGTCAATGTACCAGGTGGACAAGTGCCCGACGACCCCCGACGGCGTCCTGTCCATGCCATAGCTCGGCCATCGTGCGCAAGGTCAGAAAAATATGAAGAATATGAAAAGAGTAAACAAACTTTTCCCCCGAAAACCAAAGCAACAGGCGGGGGGGGGGGGGGGGAGGAGGGGAGAGAAGGAGAGGAAGGGGGGGAAGAAGGGGGAGTGCTCTCCCTCCCCCCTTCGTCCCTCTGTTCCCCCTGTCCCCTGCTCCTTTCCCCCCTCCTCGTTCCTTGTTTGCGCGTGCAAACGCAGCACCAATTTTTTTTTCCACTTTTTATATTTGTCCTATTTCCGCAGATCTTGCGCAACGCTCCCAGCGTGACTCTGTGGCGGATGGCGCCTGTCCGTGCCATGGATGAAGCACGAATTGTCTTTGTTCCCCCCCCCCCCCCCTTCCCCTCCCCCCCCGTCTAAGAGCAGGGAGTAAGAGAAGGGGCAAGGGCAGGGGCGCGCTAAAATGTAAAAAAAACAACCAAAATCCCTGCAAAGTTTTATTAATGTTGGCACTGAAAACTAAGAGAGGAAGACGGAGGCGGGCAGACGACCCTGTCTTTAGCCTCCCGTCTGAGAACTTGGACATGGAGGGATAAGGGGACTACAACGCTGTCGCTTTTCTGCCACGTGTGCCAGCAGAGCTGGAACCCCGGCTCCGGTGAACTTGCTGAGGCAGCGGGGAAACATCCTCCCCCCCCCCCTCCCTCCCTCTCCCTCTTCCCAGGTTTCTGCGGCCGGGCAAGATTTTTTATCTCCCTCGTTTTCTCTTGCGTGAAATTTGTCGCCAAATGTGTGCGTGTGTGTGCGTATCTCCCGAAAAAATGGAAGGTGCGTCAGAATTGTGCTCTACCCATCAACAAGTTTTTGGGCTCACCCACCTTGCCATGGATTTTTGTATTAATTTTCTTTTAACATTTTTTAGCGCGCCCCTGCCCTTCCCTCTCCCTCCTAGTTCTCAGTACCCCCAGTGTAAAACCGTCGGACTTCAATAAAAAAAATTTTTTTTGCACTTCCCTGGCGCCCTCCTCATACCCAATCTCCTTCTCTCCCTCCTAGTTTTCAATGTCAAATGTAACAATTTGTGAAATCTTAATAAAAAAATCCTGGTGCGCCAGCCCTCCCCCTTCCCTTTCCCCTCACACCCTTCACCTCCGCCCTAGAGTTGCGCGGACATGATTTTTTTTTCTCTTTTTTTTTCGCGTAAAATGTGGCCAAAATGTGTGTGTGTGCGTATTTCCCGGGAAGAGGGAAGGCACGCCAGCATTGTGCACCCCCAATCAAAAAAGTTTTTTTAGCATCCTTCCCCGATAGGAGAGTGGAAGGGGGGGGAAGGGGAGATGCGTCCTCTTCGCCCCCCCTCTCGGGGGTGGCAGGAGGAAGGGAGGGGGGGAGGGGTCGGGGGAGGGGAAAAAAGAGGGAAGAGAGGGGGGGGCGCCTCCCCCCCCCTGCAAATTTCCCCCTCTGCGTTACGTTGCACATCTTTCCCGTTCCCCCGCCCCCTCCCTCTCCCCCGGCCCCCGGCCTCTTCCGAGGGGAAGGGTGCCCCAAAAAAATTGTTTGTTGGGTGGAGCACCAGGCACGGTACTGGGTCCTGAAAAATAAGTGGCAGGCGCGTCTGGCGCCTTACCTCATGCCAGGGAGCCCCCAATTGACCACATCGTTCCCAAAAGATGGAGGGGTGTCGACCACTCCTACAATTACGTGATAATGCCCGGTTCGGCTAGCCTGTGTTTCAAAGAATTCCTGACGTCCGAGAAGCCGGCCTACATCGGCAGCGTCGCGGCACGAGGGGGGCTGCACGCCTGTTCGAGTTCCTGCGCCCCTACATGTTTTACAGGGACTAGCAAAGCTGCCCTGGCAAATGCCCGTCGCGGGGGATCTAGACAGCAGCATTCTTTTCCCGCTGGGACGCGGAGTCGTGCATCCACCGGCCCGAGCGCACGCGCTCAACTCCCGCAGAAAAACGAAAACAAAAAGTGCAAGAAGAGGAAGACAAAAAAACACAGGATGGCGAGACGGAATCACTGCCAGCGAAGACCCCAAAGAAGGGGCTCCGCCGCAAGCTAGCTCAAGCGGTGTCTGGCTCAGCGGAAATAGTCCCCGCCCAACGAGCCCGACCTGCAAGCTGCAGGGCCCGTCCTGCAAGCGCCCCCCCCCCCCCCCCCCCGCGGGATAGGCATACCATTACCGAAAAACCCCCCGACGAACACGCTCTGCTCCTGTTTATTAACACGTTCCCCAACCTGCAAGCAGATCCAGGGATTATCAACGAGTGTCAACGCACGATTTTTGTCAAACGCTGCCAGCTGCTCAAATTATTTCGCGAGAGTACTTTCTAGGAAATCCGACAAAAAAGGTTAAGTCTTCGGCTTCTCTGTGCGTCGCCAGCAATCTGGGCGCCCTTTCGGTGCTACCTTCAGCTGAACCTAAAACGAGCATGCCCCCCTCCCAGCTGCCTCTCACTTGCGTCGCCCCTCTCACTTGCGTCGCCCCTCTCACTTTCGTCGTCCCGTTCTGTCACTCCCCCACCGTCAGGGGAGGGGGAAGGGGAGGCAAGAGGGCCGAAAACAGTTCGTGCGAGTAAAACAAAAGGCGTACCGTTTCTCTCCGCGGGAAAAAGTCCGGTTTCTCTGCTAGTCTCCGGAACGGCCGGTTCATTTAGCGCCAAATGGTGCCGTCCGGAGGGTAGGGCGTGTGATATGGTCGAGAAAGGCAGTGCGTCTTAGCCTTCCCGGAAAAACAACCGTAGGCGCCAATTTAGCGCCAAATTCTACTTGCGCGAAAGAAAATCCCACACAGACGCCCAAACGCCGCCGCCGTGTGGAAGACGTCCTCCCCCTCCCCTCTCACTTGCGTCGCCCCTCTCACTTGCGTCGCCCCTCTCACTTGCGTCGCCCCTCTCATTTACGTCGCCCCTCTCATTTACGTCGCCCCTCTCACTTACGTCGCCCCTCTCACTTACGTCGTCCCGTTCTGTCACTCCCCCACCGTCAGGGGAGGGGAGAGGGGGAGGCAAGCGGGCCGAAAACATTTCGTGCGAGTAAAACAAAAGGCGTACCGTTTCTCTCCTTCCCTTTTTACCGGCAAATACGCACACTTCGGCGACAAATCTCAGGCAAGAAAAAAGGGGGGGGGGGGGGCAGCGCGCGGTGGCGCCACTTGTCGGCGGCCGGGTTCGACTGCATGCAGCTGGAGCTGCTCAAATTTGTTTAATTAAAGTTTTAATCTTTAGTAAACTTTCAAAGATCTAAACTCAACTCCACGCAATTTGGGCGTTCCCAGGCCCTGCTTAAAATGACCTGGCAAAGAGGCGCACAGGGAGAGCCGCTGTATTCAGACTCCCTAGCATTTGCCCAATAGCTCCATGTCATCTAACTGTATGTTGCAATTGGTTTTTTTCTGGACATACTGGGCGAACATCAAAGCGCGGATCAGATTGAAATCTTGAGGAGGTGAACCCCCTCAGAGATTCCTACAGCTGGGAGAGAGAAAGGGCAGCACGCGGCACATCCCCCTCTCTCCTCAGAGGCCCCGATCGAAGCAAAGCAACCAAAACCGACCTGAGATCGGTTTTGGTGCGAGGTTTAGAACCTAAACAAACTAATATAAATCCTGCTGACCCAAGGCCAGCAGTCTTACAAGGATGTTGCGACTGGCGTTCATGTCGCGTCCGTGCTGCAGAGCGCACCACTGGCAGCTGTACGTTTTGGCGGCTTTGACGTCCTTCCATAGCGCCCCACATTGCGTACAAGCTTGTGTGGTGAACTCCTCGTTGCAGATCAGCACTTTGCATTTACCTACATACTCTCGCTGCAGGTTCAGCAAGCGCTTGCGGAAATCGGCATGTCGCCAGGCAAGCAGCTTGCGCTTCGTTTCACGTGAGATCGTTTTGCCCTTCACCATGCCCGACGCTCCGAACCAAGGTAGCACGACGTAGTCGTGGTTATCGAGCAGCCATCTAGCGGCTTTCTTGTGCACGTCCTGGACCATGTTGTAGATCTTCTTTCTTCTTCTTCTTCTTCTTCTTCTTCTTCTTCTTCTTCTTCTTCTTCTTCTTCTTCTTCTTCTTCTTCTTCTTCTTCTTCTTCTTCTTCTTCTTCTTCTTCTTTCTCTCTTCTTCTTCTTCTTCTGTGCTTGTCTCTCTCTTGGTTTTCAGTGCCAGGTGTAAGACCGTCGAGATTTAAGAAGAACAGATTTCGCACTTTCTTGGCGCCCCCCCCCCCTCCTTCCCCATCCCCCTTTCTCGAATGAAATTGTCGCCAAATCTGCCCTTATGTGTGTTTCCCCGGAAAACCTCTAAGAGAATTAACATTTCATTAGGGAGGAAGATGCGCCCGTGCAAGCGCCAGTGCACTGTTGCCCCTAGCGCCCTCAACGATTGGCAAGAAGTCTTCTTCTCGCACGGAGCAGGGCTGTTGGCGCAACAGGACCTGGTGTCCCTGCTGCGGACATCAAAAGCCTGGAAACAGCAGCTAGATGTGTACCTGCTGCCTCAGCTGTGGCTGGCCCTAGCCCTCAACGACGCAACGTCTACAATCGACCTGCCCGAGAACGTCTTAGCAGCTGCCGAGGAGCTGGTTGTTTACCCCCAGCTCTGCACATCACTCACGCTCAACTATAGCCGAAACCGTCTGCCCATACAGGTTCCTATTCTCCCGCGGAAGCGGCGCTTGTTGCAGCTAGCTCTTCGCTGGTTTCAACACGTCACGCACCTGTCCCTGGAGTGTGACGCGTACGCGGCCGCCGAGCTTTTGAGGGCCTGGTCAGAATGTGGCGCGAGCCAGCTGATGGCCTTATCCCTCACGCTCGAAAATGAGTATGAGCTAGAAGAGTTTGCATTCGATATCAGGCCGCCGCTCGAAGAGGCGCTACGCCACAGTCTGCCTGGTGTACAAGAACTGCGTCTAGAGTCGATGTACTTTGGGCCTCGCGGAGTGAGCGCGCTGTGGCCGCAGCCGGGCCCGTGCCGCCGTTGCGGTGCCTGCAACTAGTCGACTGCGGCGGCCCTCGGTTGTGGGGCAGGGGCTTTGAACTGTTGGCCCCGACGCTCGAGGTGTGCGAAGTTTTAGGGAGTTCCGAGGCCATCCTCTACGTCACGGACGCAGAGGATGGCCTGGTGCTACCTGTAGGGCCGCGGCCGGTACGTTGGCCGCGGCTGCGGCGCGTGGTTGCGGGATGTGGCATGCAACCACAAGACCTGATTGAGGTGATGCAAAAGCTCACAACCGAGGAGGACGCGGGCGGGCTCGACTGGGACCGCGCTTGCACCCCGGCGCTACAATCCTATGTCCTCAGCCTGAGCGTTTGTATGAACATGACATCACAACGGCCGAACTTTGAATACACCGGGCGGTGGGAGCGTGGCGCCCTGGAGCAGCTGCACCGGACGCTCCTTCCGCTTGGGGGCGCTTCACCTTCTTTTTTAGAGCTACGGCTGTACGACCTCGATCTGTGGGACCAGCCGAGCGCCGCCGACCTGGACGCCCTGCGGCTGCTGGCGCCCGTGCACCTGATGCTGGTCGACCGCGGCCCGCCCTGGCACTCGCAGGACTGGCCGGCCGGCGCCGTGCTGGCGCAGCTCTGGGGCAGCATATCTCCGCCGACGCTGGGGCTCACGCTGGCTCTGCGGCCCCCGCCGGGGCCCGCGGTCGCAGATGACGTGCACCGCCAGCGCTTGTTGGCCTGGGGACGGTCGTACCAGCGCCTGTTCACGGGCTCGCACCCGGGCGCGCTCGGCTGCCAAGAGTTTTCTTTCTACAGCTTTAGGCTCCAGAGCTACCTGCCGGGGCAAGTGCAAAGTCATCTGCCCGGGCTTTTTGAACTGCAGCGCCTAGTCTGGCATGGGTTGTGCTCCCTGGGCGTGCCGCTTCATTGCGGACGCTTCTGGTTGCCTGACGTGGCCTCCCCTAATGAGAGCGGAGCGCCCCCACTCTTGTGGCCGCCGCGCGGGCCCGCGCTGCCCGCTCAAGGGCTGCGGGGCGAGTTTTCGATCTTGCGTTGCCTTAAGTCGCCACAGGGTGAGGTGGCATATTGCGTCAAGGACTTCCGGCTTTGGCTAAGCGCTGCCAGGGCTCGGCGGGCGATGGCCGCAATACGCGCCAACGTCGGCCGCGCCGCCCCGCCTGAGTTGTCGCCCGAGCTCTGGACATTCTTGGTCTGCTCTGGCACGTTGGGCGACGCGGTGCTTCTGGTTGCCTGACGTGGCCTCCCCTAATGAGAGCGGAGCGCCCCCACTCTTGTGGCCGCCGCGCGGGCCCGCGCTGCCCGCTCAAGGGCTGCGGGGCGAGTTTTCGATCTTGCGTTGCCTTAAGTCGCCACAGGGTGAGGTGGCATATTGCGTCAAGGACTTCCGGCTTTGGCTAAGCGCTGCCAGGGCTCGGCGGGCGATGGCCGCAATACGCGCCAACGTCGGCCGCGCCGCCCCGCCTGAGTTGTCGCCCGAGCTCTGGACATTCTTGGTCTGCTCTGGCACGTTGGGCGACGCGGTGCGTTCCGAGCGGCCCCTCTCGATCCTCACCAATAGGCAGTGCCCGTTTGACTTGTGGCCCTACGCGCGTCCGTGGTTCCAGGGCAACGACACGCGGCGCGGGCTGGCTGGCTACGTGGCCATGCTATTTGATCGCGTCGAGGCGGCCGCCTACAAGGGTTCCGTGCACCCCCCGTGGAACAAGCTGGTTCTGGAGCTCAAAGAAACCCTGGCGGCTCTCAGGAGCGACACATACAGCCAAAATCCGTGGAGTGACATTTCCGGCTATGTACTTCAAGATACGGAAACCCCGCGTCGTTTGGGTATCTTGTGCCAAGAGCTGGCCCTCCGCGTGGACGTGAGCTTGTCAACACGCTATAGCTACGCTTGTTGGAAGGAGATGCGCTCGCAGCTGCTAGTTCCTTAGTAGAAATGACAAGGGCAGAAGCCCCCCTCAACCTGGGTGCTTAGACAGGTTTTTGTAGGGGGATTTGTGCGTGTTTTGGTTTTTACTTCATTTGTTTTTCGTTGAGTTCTCAGCCTTATCCAGAACAGCACGATTTAGCGCCAAATGAACAGGCCGTCCCGGTTGCTGCCGGTTCTGCGGGGGGATCGGATGTTTTCCCGCCGAGGAAAAACCACGCACCATTTTTTATTGCGCAAATGACAAGTTTTCAAATCCCTCCTTCCCTCCCCCTTTCGAAAGGGAGCGGGAGGAGAAGGGGAGAGGGGGGAAACAGGGAGAGGGAGAGATCGGGGGCGGGAGGCGGCGGTGTCTTGAAGTGGACTTTTTTCTTTCGCCCGTTTCTCGCATTAAACTTGGCGCCAAATTGTCTTGTGTGTGTTTTCCTGGAAAAACTAGGAAGCACTACCTTTGCCGACCTTATCCAGAACAGCTCAATTTAGCACCAAATTAACCGGCCGTTCCGGCTTCTGCGGGCCTGGGGAAGGGGCGGATGTTTTCCCGCGAAAAGAAACTGCGCGCTATTTTTTTTTGCTTGCGCAAATGACAAGTTTTTAGATCTCTCCCCTCCCCTCCCCCTTTCGGAAGGGGAGCGGGAGGAGAAGGGGAGATGGGGGAAAGAACGGAGAAGGGGAAAGAGCGGGGAGTAAGGAGAACGGGGAGTAAGGAGAACGGGGGCGAGAAAGGGAGAGGGAAGGGGAGAGAACTGGGGAGGGGGGGGGGGCGGCGTCGTCGTTTTGCGCAAAGTGGACTTTTTTCTTTGCTTACATTAAATTTGGCGCTAAATTTTCCTAAGTGCGTGTTTTCCCGGGAAACATATTACCACCCCACCCTTTCTGGCGACGGGCGCAAGCTAATACACTCGGTCCAGCGCAGGCATGACCCCCGGCAGGAGCATAGTCGTGGTGCACGGAGTGTCGAGTGGCGCCTTGTTTTATTTGGACACAGGACGCCGCAAGGATTTGACTCTTGTGCAAAAAGGATTTGCAAGCACTCGAACTGAAGCTTCGCCAGGGCTTTGTATGAGGCGCGTCGGGCAGATTGCCTCTACCTGAGGGAGAAAGGGGAGCTCGGTAGGGGGCATGCCCCCCAGGTCCTCACTGACTTTGGGTTTTGGGTTTTTATTAAAGTTTTAATTTCTAGTAAACTTTCAAAAATCTAAACTTAACTCCACGCAATTTGGGCATTCCCAGCCCGACTTCTTGTATTAAGTGGTTTTCCAAAGAACAATGCCCTGGCAGAGAGCCGCGGTCCCCTACAGAATCCGCAAAGTGGCTATTCGGGGACCTGCAAGCGGCGAGGGGCTCTGCTAATACAAATTTTCAGCACGGGGCCAGCCCCCCCTGCCGCTAAGCAAAGAAAAAGCAGGAAGGATTGTTTATTAGTCCTGTGGTACAAAAGGGTCCGCTTGCCAACAGCCCGCTAGCGCGGGCTGGATGGGGGGGGGGGGGGGGTTCGGGGGGCCTGCCCCCCGGATCTGGCGGCGTTGGCTCGGGCACGACTTGGTTGAGAAAGTCGAGGGCGCTTCTAAAATCTACGACGCTTTCGTAGACTCGGCGTCCTTTGCTGTCGACAACTCCAAAGTACCTGTCGTGAGCTAGCCCGCGCACGCGCAGAGTAAAATAAACAATCTGGCGTCGTCCCCAATGCACAAGCCAACAAAAGTCGGGGCCCCGGTTGCTGTCGCTGCTGCTACTGCTGCCGCTTCCGCCGCTGCTGGCAGCTGTGTGGCTAGCGCTCGGCAGCGTGCAGAGACTGAGCCTGCCTGTGAAAGCTTGCAGATCTGAGTTGGCCTGTTTCAGTCGCTCAATCTCTAGTCGCAGAGCCGCCAGCTCCGGCTTCCCGTCTTCGCGTTGGGACTCAACCTCACGCACTTGCTTCTGCAACTGCTCGCATTTGCTGCGCCACTCCTCGCACTCGTTTTGGGTCTGCTCGCCCGCATGCTGGCAGGCCTGCAGCTGACGCTGCGCCGCTAGCGCCGCCTGCTCCAGTTCGTTCTCTGCGCCAGCCTTCCCCCGAGCTAGCTGCGCCGCTTCTTCGCGCAGTTTTGCCACGCTGGCTTGCAGCTGCGCAAGCTCTTGTTGCCAACGCAGCTCCTGCCCTACAAGTCTAAGATTGGAGTCTACCTCCTGCTGCAATCGCAAGCGCAGCGCTTCGTTTTTTTGGCGCAACTCGGAGTTCGAGGCAGAGCTTTCTTGCAAGCGTACGTTTTCCGCCACCAGGACCTCGTTCCGCCGCCGTAGCCCCGCCGCCGCCGCCGCCGAGCAGTCAGACAGTTCCCGCGCAAGTTCCTCGAGCTTGGCCTCTAGGGCAGATTTGGCAACGGACAGCGCCTCCCTGTCTGCGCTCTGTTGAGTTAGGTGCTGAACCTTTTGAGCTAGTCGCGAGTTGGCTGCCAGCAGCTCTGCCTGCCTCGTCCTGAGCTGGCTCGCTGCAAGTCAGGCACGGGGCGGCGCATGGCCTGCCTCTTCTAGCATCAGTACTCTTTCACCTTGCCCAACAAAGCACATATAAACCTGTCACGGAGCGCGCCAAGAAAGTGTAAGATTTTTTTTACTCCCCCCTCCCCATTACGTTGCACATCTTTCCCGTTCCCCCGCCCCCGGCCTCTCCCGAGGGGAAGGTTGCCCAAAAAAAATTGTTTGATAGGTGGAGCACAATTCTGACGCACCTCCCTTTTTCCCGGGAAATACGCACACACGCACATTTAGCAACAAATTTCACACAAGAACAAAAAGAAAGAAAAAAAATCATGTCCGCGCAAATCTAGGGCGACAAGCCCAAAACCACTCTAGTTTAAAAAGTCTTTTAATTAACACTCAGATCGGATTAAAATCTTGCGCGGATGAAAGGTCGGTGGTCAATGTACCAGGTGGACAAGTGCCCGACGACCCCCGACGGCGTCCTGTCCATGCCATAGCTCGGCCATCGTGCGCAAGGTCAGAAAAATATGAAGAATATGAAAAGAGTAAACAAATTTTTCCCCCGAAAACCAAAGCAACAGGCGGGGGGGGGGGGGGGGGGGGGGAGGAGGGGAGAGAAGGAGAGGAAGGGGGGGAAGAAGGGGGAGTGCTCTCCCTCCCCCCCTTCGTCCCTCTGTTCCCCCTGTCCCCTGCTCCTTTCCCCCCTCCCTCGTTCCTTGTTTGCGCGTGCAAACGCAGCACCAATTTTTTTTTCCACTTTTTATATTTGTCCTATTTCCGCAGATCTTGCGCAACGCTCCCAGCGTGACTCTGTGGCGGATGGCGCCCTGTCCGTGCCATGGATGAAGCACGAATTGTCTTTGTTCCCCCCCCCCCCCCCCTTCCCCTCCCCCCCCGTCTAAGAGCAGGGAGTAAGAGAAGGGTCAAGGGCAGGGGCGCGCTAAAATGTAAAAAAAAAAAACCAAAATCCCTGCAAAGTTTTATTAATGTTGGCACTGAAAACTAAGAGAGGAAGACGGAGGCGGGCAGACGACCCTGTCTTTAGCCTCCCGTCTGAGAACTTGGACATGGAGGGATAAGGGGACTACAACGCTGTCGCTTTTCTGCCACGTGTGCCAGCAGAGCTGGAACCCCGGCTCCGGTGAACTTGCTGAGGCAGCGGGGAAACATCCTCCCCCCCCCCCTCCCTCCCTCTCCCTCTTCCCAGGTTTCTGCGGCCGGGCAAGATTTTTTTTCTCCCTCGTTTTCTCTTGCGTGAAATTTGTCGCCAAATGTGTGCGTGTGTGTGCGTATCTCCCGAAAAAATGGAAGGTGCGTCAGAATTGTGCTCTACCCATCAACAAGTTTTTGGGCTCACCCACCTTGCCATGGATTTTTGTATTAATTTTCTTTTAACATTTTTTAGCGCGCCCCTGCCCTTCCCTCTCCCTCCTAGTTCTCAGTACCCCCTGTGTAAAACCGTCGGACTTCAATAAAAAAAATTTTTTTTGCACTTCCCTGGCGCCCTCCTCATACCCAATCTCCTTCTCTCCCTCCTAGTTTTCAATGTCAAATGTAACAATTTGTGAAATCTTAATAAAAAAATCCTGGTGCGCCAGCCCTCCCCCTTCCCTTTCCCCTCACACCCTTCACCTCCGCCCTAGAGTTGCGCGGACATGATTTTTTTTCCTCTTTTTTTTTCGCGTAAAATGTGGCCAAAATGTGTGTGTGTGCGTATTTCCCGGGAAGAGGGAAGGCACGCCAGCATTGTGCACCCCCAATCAAAAAAGTTTTTTTAGCATCCTTCCCCGATAGGAGAGTGGAAGGGGGGGGAAGGGGAGATGCGTCCTCTTCGCCCCCCCCTCTCGGGGGTGGCAGGAGGAAGGGAGGGGGGGAGGGGTCGGGGGAGGGGAAAAAAGAGGGAAGAGAGGGGGGGGCGCCTCCCCCCCCCTGCAAATTTCCCCCTCTGCGTTACGTTGCACATCTTTCCCGTTCCCCCGCCCCCTCCCTCTCCCCGGCCCCCGGCCTCTTCCGAGGGGAAGGGTGCCCCAAAAAAATTGTTTGTTGGGTGGAGCACCAGGCACGGTACTGGGTCCTGAAAAATAAGTGGCAGGCGCGTCTGGCGCCTTACCTCATGCCAGGGAGCCCCCAATTGACCACATCGTTCCCAAAAGATGGAGGGGTGTCGACCACTCCTACAATTACGTGATAATGCCCGGTTCGGCTAGCCTGTGTTTCAAAGAATTCCTGACGTCCGAGAAGCCGGCCTACATCGGCAGCGTCGCGGCACGAGGGGGGCTGCACGCCTGTTCGAGTTCCTGCGCCCCTACATGTTTTACAGGGACTAGCAAAGCTGCCCTGGCAAATGCCCGTCGCGGGGGATCTAGACAGCAGCATTCTTTTCCCGCTGGGACGCGGAGTCGTGCATCCACCGGCCCGAGCGCACGCGCTCAACTCCCGCAGAAAAACGAAAACAAAAAGTGCAAGAAGAGGAAGACAAAAAAACACAGGATGGCGAGACGGAATCACTGCCAGCGAAGACCCCAAAGAAGGGGCTCCGCCGCAAGCTAGCTCAAGCGGTGTCTGGCTCAGCGGAAATAGTCCCCGCCCAACGAGCCCGACCTGCAAGCTGCAGGGCCCGTCCTGCAAGCGCCCCCCCCCCCCCCCCCGCGGGATAGGCATACCATTACCGAAAAACCCCCCGACGAACACGCTCTGCTCCTGTTTATTAACACGTTCCCCAACCTGCAAGCAGATCCAGGGATTATCAACGAGTGTCAACGCACGATTTTTGTCAAACGCTGCCAGCTGCTCAAATTATTTCGCGAGAGTACTTTCTAGGAAATCCGACAAAAAAGGTTAAGTCTTCGGCTTCTCTGTGCGTCGCCAGCAATCTGGGCGCCCTTTCGGTGCTACCTTCAGCTGAACCTAAAACGAGCATGCCCCCCTCCCAGCTGCCTCTCACTTGCGTCGCCCCTCTCACTTGCGTCGCCCCTCTCACTTTCGTCGTCCCGTTCTGTCACTCCCCCACCGTCAGGGGAGGGGGAAGGGGAGGCAAGAGGGCCGAAAACAGTTCGTGCGAGTAAAACAAAAGGCGTACCGTTTCTCTCCGCGGGAAAAAGTCCGGTTTCTCTGCTAGTCTCCGGAACGGCCGGTTCATTTAGCGCCAAATGGTGCCGTCCGGAGGGTAGGGCGTGTGATATGGTCGAGAAAGGCAGTGCGTCTTAGCCTTCCCGGAAAAACAACCGTAGGCGCCAATTTAGCGCCAAATTCTACTTGCGCGAAAGAAAATCCCACACAGACGCCCAAACGCCGCCGCCGTGTGGAAGACGTCCTCCCCCTCCCCTCTCACTTGCGTCGCCCCTCTCACTTGCGTCGCCCCTCTCACTTGCGTCGCCCCTCTCATTTACGTCGCCCCTCTCATTTACGTCGCCCCTCTCACTTACGTCGCCCCTCTCACTTACGTCGTCCCGTTCTGTCACTCCCCCACCGTCAGGGGAGGGGAGAGGGGGAGGCAAGCGGGCCGAAAACATTTCGTGCGAGTAAAACAAAAGGCGTACCGTTTCTCTCCTTCCCTTTTTACCGGCAAATACGCACACTTCGGCGACAAATCTCAGGCAAGAAAAAAGGGGGGGGGGGGCAGCGCGCGGTGGCGCCACTTGTCGGCGGCCGGGTTCGACTGCATGCAGCTGGAGCTGCTCAAATTTGTTTAATTAAAGTTTTAATCTTTAGTAAACTTTCAAAGATCTAAACTCAACTCCACGCAATTTGGGCGTTCCCAGGCCCTGCTTAAAATGACCTGGCAAAGAGGCGCACAGGGAGAGCCGCTGTATTCAGACTCCCTAGCATTTGCCCAATAGCTCCATGTCATCTAACTGTATGTTGCAATTGGTTTTTTTCTGGACATACTGGGCGAACATCAAAGCGCGGATCAGATTGAAATCTTGAGGAGGTGAACCCCCTCAGAGATTCCTACAGCTGGGAGAGAGAAAGGGCAGCACGCGGCACATCCCCCTCTCTCCTCAGAGGCCCCGATCGAAGCAAAGCAACCAAAACCGACCTGAGATCGGTTTTGGTGCGAGGTTTAGAACCTAAACAAACTAATATAAATCCTGCTGACCCAAGGCCAGCAGTCTTACAAGGATGTTGCGACTGGCGTTCATGTCGCGTCCGTGCTGCAGAGCGCACCACTGGCAGCTGTACGTTTTGGCGGCTTTGACGTCCTTCCATAGCGCCCCACATTGCGTACAAGCTTGTGTGGTGAACTCCTCGTTGCAGATCAGCACTTTGCATTTACCTACATACTCTCGCTGCAGGTTCAGCAAGCGCTTGCGGAAATCGGCATGTCGCCAGGCAAGCAGCTTGCGCTTCGTTTCACGTGAGATCGTTTTGCCCTTCACCATGCCCGACGCTCCGAACCAAGGTAGCACGACGTAGTCGTGGTTATCGAGCAGCCATCTAGCGGCTTTCTTGTGCACGTCCTGGACCATGTTGTAGATCTTATCACGCACTCGAGTAATAGCGCGCCGTAAGCGCCAGCGGTTGCGCTTTCTTGCTGCTGTCCTTAGCCAGTAGCCCAACCTTGCTTAGCAGATTGTCGATGTGTTCTGCAGACGGTACACAAATTCTGCCACGGTCTGGCTCGCACAAATTCGCTACCTTCTTTTACAAACCGCAGGCGCAGAGTATCTAGATCGAAGTCGCCCAAGCAGCGCATTCTACCGCCCATCTCGGCCCTTCTTTTCTCTCGGCGCTCCTTTTGTTCTTGACGTTCCTTTGCTTTCCTGGCCTTGATCTTCTCGGGCGTCTCCTCCTTCTCTTTCTTGTCTTTCTCAGCCGGCTTCTCTTCCTTTTTTAGTCTCTTGTGCTTGCCGGGCTTTTCCTTTTTTTCTTGGCGCCGCCTCTTTTTACTAACAGCCTGCATGGTTTGATCTTCCTGCTCCTCTTCGCTGGGCCACGGAAAACGCTCATCCTCTGTTCTCAGCCAGGCCAGCGCCGCATTCCAGGTGGTATGGACTGCCCGAAATAACAGCCACGCCTTGCGCAGCCAATCCCTCCTGACTTCCTTATCCTTGGTCTTCGGATAGATTCTGCACGTGAATGTTTTCAGCGGGGGCGTCTTGCCCGCTTTCTTGTTGAGACTAAACTTTTTTTTAGGCACCTTCTGCGTCTCTTTTGCCTTGGCTGCGTTGCGTCGCGCGTTGACCTGAGTTGCGGGCAGCAGTGCAAGTCGCGACTGCCAGGAGGTCTCCTCCGGGCCTTGCTCAGTTGTTGGCTCGTACCTTCTGACCGAGCTCCAGGAACCGTAACCCAGGACCCTGCTCAAAGAAAGAGGCAGGCGGCTTGCGCTCGCTCTGGCCAGGCCGCCCCCTGTGCATAGAGGTAACTGCCTGGACATCTCCCTGGCAGACTCAGTCCAGAACGGCGCATAAGCTAAGACTGGCTCTAGAGGAGGCCGTGCGGGTTTGAACTTCTTCTCTCTGGCTTTTTCCTCTCGGGGCCTGCCCGCTGGCGCAGCACGCAGGGATAGCTCGGGGGCCCATGCTGTCTGGTCCCAGAGAGTGCGCCGCCTCATTGGAGAAGTCACTCTTCGGATGACTTAGACGGAGTTTGTGGTAGATGCAGGGGCCATAAAGCCAAGGCAGGGCCATGCCTGTACCTGGTCACAAAGTGAATACTTTGATTTGTGGCTTTATAGGGGGAAGCAAAACTAGGTAAACCTTTTTTTGGGGGCCCGCAGGGGGGGGGGGGGGGCGCCCCTCTCCCCTTTTCGGGAAGAAGGGAGAGAGAAAGGAGGCGAGGCAAGATGGGGGGGGGGGAGGGGGAATGCCTCCCCCCCCCCCCCACTTTTTTTTCTCCCCTCCCACTTGAGCCCCCTGAGCCCGGGGGGCTCAAAGAACAAGGGGAAAGGAGAGGGAAGGGCGCAGAAGCTACAACAAAAAATAAATATATGAAACGTCTCCACTAAGCACCCCCCCCCTTCCCCTTCCCTCTTAATCTCCTAGTTTTCAGTGCAAAGTGCACGACTTTGTCGAGCTTTAATTCAGCGTATTGTATACTGTCTTCGCGTGCCCCTGCTCTTCCCCTTCCCGCTCCCGCTCCCCGTTCTCAGTGCCAAGTGTAAGACTTTGTCGAGCTTTTAATTCAAAAATTTCTCTTTTTTGCGCAAATGACAAGTTTTCATATTCCCCTCCCCCCCCCCCCTTTGGGGAGAAGAGGGAGCGGGAAGAGAAGGGGGAGGGGGAGAGAACGGGGAGTAGGGAAAGCGGGGGAATGAAAGGGGAAGGGGGAAATAAGGGGGGAGCGGGCGCCTCCCTCCCCCCTCCTTCCCTTCCCTTCTCTCCCCTGCGCCTTCCCCGTGCGTTTCTTTGCGAACTGAACTTTTTCTCTTTCCCGTTTCTCGAATGAAACTTGTCGCCAAATTTGCTTGTGTATGTTTCCCCGGAAAAGCTACCGGCCGCTCCGGTCTCTTTCCTCGGGGTAACCTATGTCTTCCCGTGGAAAAAACGCGCGCCAAAGTAATTTTTTTTTGTTGCGCAAATGACAAGTCTTGTACACTCCCTCCCCCTCCCCCTTCGAAGGGAGGAGGGAGAGGGAAGATAAGGGGAAGGGGGAGAGGGGAGAAAAAGGGGAGCGGGAAGACAAGGGGAGGCGGGGGGGGGGGGAAGAGACAAGGGAAGAAGAAGGGGAAGGGGGAGGAGGAACTGGGCGCCCCCTCCCCCTTCTTTTTTCCTTCCCTCTGCCCCTCTCTTCCCTCTCTCCCGGCGCATTCCTCACGTGTTTCTTTGCGAACTGGGCACCGAGCGAGTCAGTCGAGGCCAGGCGTGACACGTCTTGCACACTAGGCGCGGCTCACAAAAGCTCAGTGTTCCACCGAGCGCAGATTTTTCAATAAACCAAAGTACTTGGACAGCGATTTCCAATCCAGGGCCCGATCACCTTGCACCTCTTGAAGGCAAGCTAGGACAGACAAGTCAGGCTGTTGGAGGCCCGGGCTGAAGTCTCTCGTAAGCTCCAACCTGGGCAAAGTGATCGCGCAGCTGCAGCGGCGGCCGCGAACAGAGGCGGGCAAAGGAATAGTTACGCTCCCCCCCGATTAACGAGGCCAGCAAGACGACGGCCGCGCCACCGGGCGTCGTACCTGTGCGGCCCGTGGCAGCAGGCCAGCAGGAACCAGGCGGAGGATCGGGCGCACAGCTTCCGGCTTTAGAAGACGAAGAACAACATGGGGATGCGGCAGGCGTGCTGGGTGAGGAGGAAGAGGAAGAGGAAGAGCAGGCCCGGGACGAGGCCGCGGGGGTACACGGAGGAGGACAAAGCGACGGGTAGGTCGGGGCCGCTGTCAGGAGCCACAGACGTTGAGCTCCTTCGTCAGGCCCTTGGCCTTCGCGTGCCCCCGGGGGACATACCCAAGGAGCTGGAGGGGGTGTTTACTAAGGGCTTTTGAAGCGACAAGGCGACAGCTGCGGCGGGGTCCCAGCGAAAGCATCTGTGCGGGTGGCTGCGGGCCGGCGATGTAGGCAGACCATTTAAGCCCATTCCGGACGACGCCGGGCTGACGCGGCGAAGTCGTCCACTTGGCACTGAAAACTAGGAGGTTGAGAGGGACGGGGGGCTTAGTGGAGGCGTTTCATGTTTTTTTTGTAGCTTCTGCGCCCTTCCTCTCTCCCTTTCCCTGTTCTTTGAGCCCTCCGGCCTCAGGGGGCTCAAGTGGAAAAAAGACTTTGTCGAGCTTTTAATTTAAAAAATCTCTTTTTTTTGCACTCTCTCGCGGGGCGTGATATGGTCGAATTTCGGAAGTAAACAGGCCGCTCCGGCCTCTTTCCGCGGGTAACATAAGTCAAATGACATAAATCAAATGTTTTCCCAATCTCTTAGTTTTCAGTGCCAAGTGTAAGACTTTGTCGGGTTTTAATTAAAAAGACTTTTTTTCTTGTTCTCCCGATTGAGGACGCGATTCTCTGTGGTGCAGTCGACCGGTCTGCCGCGCTGTGGGGTGCTGCTTTAATGTCTTTTCTGAGAGCTTTTTTTTCTCCCTCCGACATATCCAAGTCCATTGTAGGAAGGGGTTGCTTTCCTGGCGGAGGGTATGGCGGAGGTTTGGAGCGTTTGAGACGGGACGCTCGGCTGGGCCGTGTGGCGGCAGGGCCGTTGTTGCCGCTGTCTTTCCCGAATTTGTTTGTTATCTCTTTTCGGGTCTGGTCTATCTGTTCTGGAATTAAGCCAACCAAGGGAATTAGGTTGCCACCTTGTGCGGGGACGGAATTCCGCGCTCCCAACGCCGACGTCGGGGGCTGCTCTGCTTTCTTTTCCGTCAGGACCTGCGTGGCAGGCCGCCGTCGTTGCCAAAAGTGGACGACAGCGTGTTTCTGTTCTGGACGCTGACTCTGCGGGGCTTTGGGGGGGAGGGACACTGGCTCCGAAGGGTAGACAACGCGATCAAGAGCCCACGCCTGTTGCTGCGGCGGCTGTGTGTGTTTTATCTGTGCCGGTGACTGCGAGGCGCCGGCCCCTTGCGATCGATACCACACAATTACGTATGCTATTATTTTGGCCTTCAGGTCTCCCGCCTGATATTCCACGCGGGCTTTCCTTTCTTGTTTACTAAGCTGCACGAGTAGTTCGGCCCAGAAGGCGGGCCAACAGAGAAATGCACCCAACATTGAATAATCATCTGTGTTGTTTGTCGCCAATAAATCGTGCAGATTTTTATACGCATGGGCCCTGGTTTGTTTTGATGAGAAAACTTTGTGAGTAGGCCTTCGAGAGTCTTTTGAAATATTGGCAAACTCAATTCTTCCCGTAGACTCAGGATTATTGTAATTGTTTACAAGCCCTACTACATAGTCCTTCCGGAGCTGGATAGACTTTCCGAACCTGTGGCTGTGAGCAAAGCGCTTCTCTGGCTTCTCTCCCCAAGCTCTCAGACGCCACAATTGCGTAGTAAGACCAAACAGAACTCCTTTCGACACCATCAACGCACCTGTTCGTATACCCTCGATATCGTGTTCAGACCACGATATCTCAGCGCCTTGGTAAAGCTCGTCCCAACATGCAAAGCTGGCATAGAGTCTGGCTACTGGCGATTTGGATAAGTCAGCAGCACGTATAGAATCGGGTGCGACAGAGAGTGGCGGGGTTGCATGAAGTAAATAGTTGGCCCGTCGGCTTAGTAATTCGCACTTTGGTAACATAACCTCTTGCCTAAAAATGTTGTCTTGTGTTGCCAAACACTCAAACCTTTTTTCGTACTCTAGCAAAGCTTTTTCCTCAGCTTGGTACATTTGCTAGACAAGCAAGTTTACAATTTGGGGTACCTTAGCTCCCTCTCGAGGCAGAGCCAGTCTCTTTGTAAGTAAAAACTATTTCTAGTACTCGTTCGCCCGCTGACGGGCCGGCGCCGGGGGTCGGGGCGAGAGCGTCGAGCGTCCTAGTAAAATTTGCCGGGGCCGGTCTGACGAGGCAGGCTAAGTAGCATTGTAGCTGGTGTTCTTGCTTGACTAGGGACCAGATTTCACGCGGCCATGCTAGAGGTAGCGCGCTGCCGCCCCCCGGCGCTACCGATTTGCTTTCAGTGACTTTGGTCTGGCAGGCTGCGCCAGCAAGCAAAACCACCTGGTAGGGGCTGGCCGCTTTCCCAGGCGTCGGGAATTCGCTGGAGTGCAGAGAGACCCGCGGGCCTAAGGGCACGTCCGTCAGGTGAGCAGTGTGCGGCTCCCACACGTGACCTAGCGCCGCGTAGCAAGCCAGTTTTCCAACACGCCCCAGCAGCCCTGCCAAGCCAGGGGGGAGCTGCATGTCCTGGGGGTGGGCAACGCAGCCCTGATTGTTCCACTCGAGTTGCAGTGACAGCGCCTTGCCCGGCAGGTGGCGGGGCGCAAGCTGGGCGCGGGCCGTCCGGGCTAGGCGCGCCAGGGTTTCTTGAACCCTGACCAGGCGGGCTTCCCGCACATCTTGCCAGGGCACCCACCCCGGGCCCGCCAGGCACGCCCTAGTGCAGCCGGGCGGAGTTTCCGCCTGCACGTCCTTCCAACTGCTCATTGGAGTCTTGGTCTTGTAGGCCTGGGGTGTCAGCCGACGGTAGACTCTTAGCCAAGGGCAGGCCCGGGGGCTGTAGCGCACGTAGAAAAGGCTATCCAACCTCACCGGGACCTCCGTGCGTTCGTACCAGACCGCATCTCGCGGCGGGCCCGCGGCAAACCCCGCTTCGGAGTCCCATTGTTCCGGCAAGCAAGTGCCCTGAGCCTGGGGCACCCAGAACCTGTCTTGTTCTCGGTAGCTTCGACCTGCGCACACAATCACTTCCGGCCACCAGCTTAGCGTTATGAGCAGGCGGCAGCGCCGAGCCAGCCCCTCGCCGCAGCCCGGACAGACGTCCCTGTCGCGGGGGCAGTACTTTTAGTGACACCCCGCCCCCCCAACAGGGCCTGCCGCAGCTCCTCTAGAACTGTATAGCCCCCCCCCCCCCTGACGCACCTCCTCCTCTTTCTCGGGGCTCTGTTCGCCCAGGGGCAACCGGGGAGGCCACGGCGCGCAGCCCCCCGCGGGGACCGCCGACCTTGCGCACCCCGCGCAGAAAAACCACGGCCTACACCATGCAAAGTTTCCCAGCAAGCTAGGTAGCTTTTCTGCACACTTGTGATTTGGCCTGACAAACCGTGATTTCTTGTGTGTGTCTTTAGCATCGACATCCAGGTTGCGCACCGCTTTGTAGTTATTATATTGCAGGTTATCAATTTCGCTCCAGTCCCTCCGCAGGTCGCAGAGGGGCTGGGGCTTGCTAATGTACGGCAGCCCCAACAAGTAAAGGAAGAATTGCCAGAAACGGCAATTGGGGCACGGCGCCCTCCGCCCGCGCTCATCTTCCTGTAAGGTTTGGTAATGGTTGAGGTAGGCTCGATAGCCACGGTAAACCAGCGCGTGGTTTGCCAGCAGGTGAGCTAGCAGGGAGTCCAAGTGCTTTTGGCTCAGAATATCTATTTCTTGGATGCGTTCGTAGCGCTCCTCGATAAACCTCCGAGCCTGCTCCAACCAGCTGGCACGCACCTGCCCCGGCGTATGCCGGATTAGGGGGAGGCTCCTACCGTCAACGTACTTTTGCACGAATAGTCCGACGGTCTTGGCCGCACGGCTTAGACACAAGGATGATGCCGAGGCGGCCCCACCCCGAACTTCCGGCTTGGGCAAGACCTGGATAAGGGCGCCCGATCTGCGCAGCGAGGGCGCATCGTCTTCGTGCCCCGGGCCCAGGGTGGGCCAGAACAAAAAATATTGCTTGCAGGGCGGGGCGCGGCGGAACAAGGGCACGGAACCTTGAAAATACTCCGGCGCGCAAGGGTTTTCCTTGCCCTTGGAAACGCACCGCAACAACAGCCGGCAACTCAATCTCCCGCCCAACACTACACCACCAAGGGCTAGAGACCTGGGGCACGGACCTGGCTGTCTGAGATCGAGGTTGTCAGACAAGACCCACCAGCGTGCTGCATCTCCTTGGGGAGGATAAGAGCTAAACGTAAACTTGCGCGGCAGCGCACTGTTAGCCCAGGGTGGCAGCCGTTGTATTGCCACCGGTTCGTATCGCAGTCCGTACAGCCCCAGCGTCTGGTCACAGTCTATGCGTATCTCGTCCTTGTTGTTAGACAACTCAAGCACCAGCCAGTTGGGGGGTCCGGTCGCCAGGGCGAGCTGGCGCTGGGCCTGTTTCAAGAGCTGCAGGAGCTCGAAACCACTACCAGCCTGGGGGGCAGCCCCCATCTCAAAATCGACCTGCACAACCGCCAGCTCCTGCGACGCGCGGGTTACCCCCTTACAGTCCGCGGCCCAAGTTCGGTGAACGGCCTCAAAATCTGTCTTGACATGACAAGCTATCGCCGGCCGAGGGGCTAGTTTGAAATCTGCGTCGACAACCGCCGGGCTCGCTCCCGTTATACGGCGACACAGCTCGTACAGAGAACAGCGAACGCAGAGCGTCTGGCAGGGATTGGCATATCCATCGCTTGACTCGACTACGTACGGCGCCAGGAGCTGCAGATCGCTGTCCCACGTCTCTTCCTGTAATAAGTCTGGCCTGGACCGGGCTAGTGTTACTTTCTCGGTCCCGTTCTCAAGTTCAGACTGGGCTAGATGGTACGCCGGCAACTCGGTAGCTAGGAGGCCACACAGAGTTTCTTTTACATAAGGCCTCAAGAACCCGGGCCGGCGCAGAAGGTGATTTCCGGGGAGAGTCTCACAGTCACCAAGCTCCCCCGTCGTCAGCAAGGGGTGTTTGTATGTAAGTTCTTGAATTTGGTCTAACAGTGCCTCCAGGCCCGGACATGACATGGCTGACGAGTAAGAATCTAAAGATTGCACTCTGTTTTACGAATCACAGGAAAGGAGAGAGCGGGTAGGTGGAGAAGAAGGAAAAAGAGCAGCCTTGCAAATCCAACTTTTGCCATCACCATAAACAGGATGGGGGTTTAGGTGGAGAGAGGGAACGGAGGAGGGGGGGAGGGAGAGAGAATGCTGGAGGAAAAGGGAGGGGAAGAGGAAGGGGACGGGAGGAGAAAGAGGGAAGGGGACGGGAGGAGAAAGAGGGAAGGGGACGAGAGGAGAAAGAGGGAAGGGGACGAGAGGAGAAAGAGGGAAGGGGACAAGAGGAAAAAGAGGGAAGGGGAGGGGGGAGGGGGGGGGTGCCTCCCCCGCCCCTCCCCTCCTCTATCTTCCCTCTCCCACTCTCCCCTCCCCCCCCCCCCCCCCCCCCCTCTTTCGCGTTCCGGCTTTGTGACACAAAAGGCCAGGAATCGTGCACAAAATCGCATTTGTTCAAAGGAAAAGCAAGACGGGTCTTTCTCGGGCTCTGTCGCGTTACTGAAAAAAGTCCTTTTATTCATTAGCAAAAAGCTCCTCACCGCAACAAAGGGAAAAAAGTATGGCTCGCACCAAGAAAGCGCTTGGAAGCCAATTCCATAGAAAGAAGCACTCTGGTGGCAGTGGAAAGCAGGCCACTGAAAAGGGCCTCAAGAAGAAGAAAAGCAAGTCGGGCAAGTCGAATAGCGGCAAGTCCGCCCGAGAAAGCTCTACGAAAGAGAAAGAGGCTCGGCGCAGTGATTCTAGGAGCTCTTCCCAACCAGAAGATAAGCGCAGAAGGCGCGTCATCAAACGCTACAGACTGCTCAATGCCGAATGCAACCGAGCACTGCGCATGAGCTCGAAGAAGCTGGCGCTCCGCCGCGCCCCCTTTCGGCGTCGCTTGATGCAAGAGCTGTTGCCCTCGGGTACGTTGAAGCGTTACAAAAAGTCGGCTCTGACGGCCATGATGGTCGTGGCCGAAGACTTTTTGCGAGCGCAGCTAGAACGCAGCAAACGGCTGGCGATCATGCAAGGGCAGCGTACTCTTCTGCCACGTCACTGGACATTTGCCGAGGTGGAGCACATGGAAGAAATGCGTAGACGAGGCACGCTCTTGGTGTGAAAAATCTGTTCCACACTTACCCTACACCACCCAATTGCCGCATTCTGTTTTTGTTTTCTTTTTTTATTAAATAAAACGTCAAACCAGATGCTCTGAACCAGCAGAATTTGCAAGGTCTTGCACACAACCCCGGACCTAGCCGCCGGCGCAGCTCTGCCAAGCTAGGTGCGCTAGCAAAATCCGGCGCGACGCGCTTCATCTCTAGGATTTCGCAGTCAAACTCGATCGTTTCTAGACACGGACGTGCGGGGGTGAAAGGGGCGGGGGGGGGGGGGGGGGGGCGCTTCCCCCGCCCCATCTTCCTCCAACTAAAAACGATCTTTTATTGTGCCACGCACCCCCCCCCCCTCTCTTTTTTTCCCTTTTTTTTTCTTTTTTCTTAAAATTTCTGTTTAAAAAAAAGTAATGCGAGCAATGTCGGAGGACCAACTGCGTACACAAATAGCAGACAGCATCGATACAAAATACTGGAAACATATATCCCTGCGTGCTTTTAAGGCGCAGACCGTCGGCGATGATAAAGATTTGTTTATAGTCCTCTGTCATTATTTGTCGGACATACCCCACAAAAATTGCAAGTTCTGGGTCCCAGAGCTGCGGTTGAAGTGGTCGGGCGTGCCCGCGGGGGGTTTCTTTGCAGTGGAGCCCCGAATTTCCTTTGCGCTGAACCCCAGGGTTAGGGCCCACAGTGAACCAGGCCCTGCCCGAAAAATTTTCCGGAAGCTGACAGTCTCGTTCGCACCAACAAGTCACGAATATCAGGCTGCGCTAAAGCTGGGGAAGTTGAAAACTATAGGGCAGATAGTCGCGCTTTGGCTCACCTCCTCCATGCGCATATGCTACAATGAATTGCAATCTTGGACCCCCACTGGCGCTGCTGCTGCTGCACCGGCGACGGCGGTCGTGCCGCCTCCCCGCCGCCAAACGGCCGTGCACTGGGGCTGGTACAACCCCGACGGCAGTGTGCGCTTTTTTAATCCAGAGCTTGAGGAAGTGATAGAAGCCGAGTTCCAGCGTCGCCTCGATGTTGGCGACGCCGCCTCCCGCGTGGCGCAGGGGAACCTGCTTTTTTCTGTCCAAGGCAATCATTATGAACTGGATTTTGGCCAGGCCAAGGTTACCAGCAAACAGAACGGGACAGAACGCGAGGCGCGGCGCTTCGAGGTCTCAACGGTGCGCGTCGGCGCCGGGAACTGCCACTGGCTAGAGCCGACGCCGGCGGACGGGCGCCAGGAAGAGGAGGGAAAGGTCTTAGCAGCTTTTGAGCAATCCTTGGGGCAGACGCCGTCGTGGCTGGGCTCGAGCGCGTGAACCGCCCCTCCCTAACAAGGCTTTTCCAAGCCACCAAAGAGCTGCTCAAGGAACAGGGACCAGTGGAGGAAAAGATTCTTTTCCACGGCACCCAGGACATTCACGTAGAATCGATCTTACGAAACGGCTTGCTGCCCAAATTCTGCGTCAGAAAGAAATACGGGCACGGGGTCTACTTTGCAACAGAACCCAAAGACACCTTATTCTATAGCTTGCCGGGCCACGACGGGCTTTACACGGTGCTGGCCTGTCGCGTCCTGGTCGCCCCCGCTGTTGTACCCCCACGTCCGGACCTCCGCGTGATCTACAAGCCAGGGAGTAAGAGCGCCGTCTACGCCAACTTTGTCGATAAGCTACAAAATCCCATCGTGTATGTATCGACGCATGACCACCAGGCTCTACCCATTTACCTGATCCGCTACAGATTGCAACCTGCCTGGTTTGACAAACAGCTGCAGCTGAGCTTTAACCCGCCTTCCTCTTCCTCGGACACAAGATTAAAAAAATGATTTTAATAAATACTAACGCTATGAGAGAGAGGGGGGGGGGGGCGCCCCCCCAGCGCCTTGTTTGGTTTGTTCTTTTTGGCTTTCTTTCCTTTGCCCCTCTTCCATTTGTCGGGGGATACAATATAAGAAGACCAGCTACAACCAGCACCGATGTTGCTCTTTCTGCTGCTAGTCCGACCTTCGTGGGCAAGTTGCGACTGCGCCGGCTGCGCAGGCGCGATAACCGTGAGCGACCCTGCCTGGCTTCCCGCGCCCAGCGCCTGCTCTGGCCAGAACGAAGCTTTGGTCGTGACTGAACTGCGCCTTGCTTCGACGGACGGTTCTATTTTCGACGTGACAAGCTGGGTGAATTCAAGCCAGCTGCAGTATTATACTGCTCTGAGCGACGCTGGTGTGACATGCTTCAACAAGGCGCTCGGGCTGGACATCGACATCGGCATCACGGCTGACATGCGCCCCCAAGTCACGTGTCGCAACAGCGTGCTTAGCTGCCCCTTGGTTTACGACCTCCAATACGCCTGTCGCAAGCTAGAAGCCTGCCCCTGCCCCGCCTGCAATCACAACCTGTCTGTGGCCGCGGGCGGTTTTCAGAAACTCAGCCCTGACCTCGACTGTAAGGATGGCGTCTTAATTGAACAACTGCAGGTTCGGTCACTGAATGCGGGGCGCACGCTGTACCCTGACCAGTTTATCATGTACGTACAAACAGATCCTGATCCACAGGCGGATTTGTATCTAACAGGACCATCGTGTCCAGACCCGAGCTCCTGCTTCTCTTACAGCAATCCTGGTCGCGAGTATATCAATGGCTCCAATATCTACGTGTTTTTCCATTGCAAGAACTCAGAACACCCCTGCCTCCTTGAGTACGTGGGCAAGGCGCGTTGTCGCGACCTAGCCGTCGCAACCAGCGACGCTAGGCCCCTTAAACCCCGCGCGTGGTTGATGGCGCTTGCAATGATTAGCTTGTCAATGTTTTTTTACTAAAAAGCTTTTTTTTTTTCTGCACTTTGAACTTTACACCAATCTATGGAAGGAAGTGTGAGCTTGGGAAGTTTAGTGCTGCCGAAATCCAAGTCCGCCTCTGTGCAGCTGAAGCCTTCGGCAACGGCAAAGTCGCAAAGCTTTCCGCATGTTTAAATTCAATTTTGAGAGAACCGTGGACTTTCCATTCGGCGGGCAAGCTTACATACTTTAGGGCGGGCAGTGCCCTCAGGTTTAAATTCAGAGACTTACAATCCAAAACCCCTGTAAAAACGAGCTCGGTCAGCCCTGGACAGCCCTCGATGCTCACCGTGATGTTCTCGTGAGCCGCCCAGCTCGCGGGGAAACGTAGCGATTTTAAAAGAGACAAATTTCTGAGCTTAAGGATTGCCGATTCACATTTCCACTCGTTGGCCACCTCGGCCTTGAGTTCCGAACAAAGTCGGAGGTCGGCCAGTTGCTTACAATCGAGTATCTCAATTGTCATGGCTTCTTTCACCTCCCAGCGCGCTGGAAACCGTACAGATCCTAAACCGTCCAAACCAGCAGCAAGTCTGAGACGTGCCGTTTGCGAAACGAGGTTTTGCGCCAGCTTGATTTCTGTTAAACTGCTGCAATCCTCGACGGTAACCCCCAAGTGTTGCGCCGCACTGAGCTTACTGGGTAGTCTAAGGCTGCCTAGACTATAAAGAGAACGCAGCACCACGTCTACGTTGTTTTTCGCACACAAGCGTGTTAAATCGATTTTTTCGACAGAACACAACTCGATATGCACGCCGATCTCGTGCAGTATTCCCCGCGTAGGGGGTAGGCTAAAGCTTTCAATGGCCAAATCGTAGAAATATATTTTGGCCACCTTAGCACAAAGATAGGACGGCAGCGTTACCTTTTTTAGTTTGTCACAGTAGACGATCCGCCATGAGGCATGCTCCACCCGCTCTGCGGGCTTCCTCAGGATGTGCTCAAAGGTCTTTAGGCGACAGTTTGTCACGGCAAGTTTGTAGCTGCCCGCTGTGGTGACTTGCATACAATTAACCTCAGATGAACCTAAACCTACGCTTAAACTTAGAGGTTGTGCGTTGTCTGCCGCAGCGGATACCTCGATGCACCGTAGCGCCAGGCAGTTCATCACTTCGAGGCAGGTATTGGGGCTGCCAGCCTCACGGGCGCCACCGCCGACAGCGGGCTGCTTCCGGGTCAAATGTTCTAACATCGGGCTCTCGGTTATTTTTATGGCCGAGTTCTCTCCTACATTGACGCTGCTTAAGCCAAAGGAGAGATAATTGGTCGTGGCACCCGTTACCCGCAGCGTTTCCTTTTGTTTGAGCTCCAGCGCGAGATCCCGCAGGCGCAGGTGCAAACATCGAGGAAGCCGCGCAAAATCAAAGAGGGGCATGTTCACCGTGGTCAGCTTCCCCCAGTGCGCAGCTTGCCGCCCCGTGCAGGAAACGACTAGCCTCTTAAGAATGATACCGAGCTCGGGCTCGCTTGGCACAAGAGCCCTCACCGCCTTTCCCATTGCCTCCCACGGCCACGGGGCAACCCCGCCAGCTGTTTGTGCCAGTTCGGATGTGATATTAGCAAGAGGCAAGGGGAACAGCCTTAGACTTAGTTTGGCACTTCTTAGCTCTTCTACCACACTATCCCATTCCTTGTCGTCCGTCAGCCTGAGATCACTAGTCAGATACCCAACCGTCTTCCCGTACATTATACCAATTACCTTCTCTTGCCAGTTTTGCTCGAAGAATTCACTCTTTAGTTTGTTGAGCTCCGAGTTTGGTTCTTTGAAGTAGCGCCACGCCAGATAGCAAGCCATTAGCGTGCATTTCCTCTCTTGGACCTGTAGGAGGCGGTGGTTCTTACTAGGCAAGCTCCGGTTGGTTGTAGAAAGAAGAGCTCTGTCCTGATCGCCAAGGAATTTTTCGAGCATTTCAGTAAGGTCATTGCATTCCCAATACCGCCTGCCGGACATCGCACCTGCCCCCGTGTTTAGCAGATTCACCTTTGCTAATTTACACCACAGTAACTAGCAAATGAACGAGAGTACAAGGACTCCCGCGAAAAAAAACGCGCGCCAAATTTTTTTTTGCTGCGCAAATGACAAGTCTTGCGCACTCCCTCCCCCTTCGAAGAGAGGAGGGAGCGGGAAGATAGGAGGGAGGGGGAGAGAAGGGGGAGAGGGGAGAAAGGGAAGCGGAGGAAAAAGGGGGAAGGGAAGAGAACAGGGGCGCCCGTCTCCCCTCTTCCCTCTCTCTCCCCTCTTCCCTCCTTTCCCCTCTTCCCTGCGTTCCCCCTCCCCTTTTTTTTCCAAACAGGATTTTTCTCTTTCTCTTTCTCTCTTCCTTTTTTTGGCACGAAATTTGTCGCCAAATTTTGCGTATATGCGTGCCTGAATGATATGGCCGAAAGGCAGTGTTGCCAGAAAAGCCTGAAACGCTGCCTTTTTTGGCCATATCACATGCACAAACCGGCTTAGGGGGCTCAGGGGGGAAAAGAAGAGAAAAAAAGGTGGAGAGGCGCCCCCCACCCTCTGTGGGCTCCGAAAAAAAGTATAAGATTTATTTTGCTCCCCTTTCAGCTCGTGCTGGCGGGGCAGGTTTCTCAGTGTCAATTATAAGACTTTGTCGAGCTTTAATAACAAAAAATTCATACATTCTTGACGCGCCCGCCTTCCCAGTGCTAAGATTAAAACTATGGCAAGTTTTTTAATACTCCTCCCCCTCTTCTTCCCTTTTTTTCAAACAGGATTTTTCTCTTTCTCTTTCTCTCTTCTTTTTTTGCACAAATCTGTCGCCAAATTTACGCATGTGCGCGCCCTGAGAGTCTCGACAAAGAAGAAAGGAGGGGGGGGGGGCGCCTGGCATTGGGGAGAGGGGGGGGGGGCTTAGTTGAGGCGTTTCATATATTTTTTTCGGTAGCTTCTGCACTCTCTCTCTCCCCTTCCCCTGTTCTTTGAGCCCCCCGGGCTCAGGGGGCTCAAGGAGAAAAAGAAGAAGAAAAGGTGGGGGGGGCGCCAAACAAAGTTTAATTATTTTGCCCCCCTTCAGCTCGTGCTGGCGGGGCTGGTTTCTCAGTGTCAAGTATAAGACTTTGTCGAGCTTTAATAACAAAAAATTCATACATTCTTGACGCGCCCGCTTCCCAGTGCCAAGATTAAAACCCTGTCAGGGATTCTTTTATTGATTTTTTCGTGTAAATTCTTAGCGCGCCCCGGCCCTCCTTTCCCTCTCAGTTCTATGGCAGTGACAGCTCTTGTTTCCTTCAAGTTTCCGTCTTAGTTTTCAGTGCCAAGATTAAAACTTTGTCAATAATTTTTTTATTATTTTTTTTGTTGTACATCCTAGCGCACCCCCGCCGAAAAACCTTCAAGCACTGCCTTTTCCGGTCGTATCATAGTCGTGCAAGTTAGTTTTGGTCGAAGAATTCACGCTTTAGTTTGTTGAGTTTTGTCCCGATCGCCAATGAATTTTTGAGCATTTTAGTAAGGTCATTGCACGCCCTATACCGCCGGCTGGACATCGCACCTGCCCGTGCTTGGCAGATTCACCTTTTGCTAAGCGACTAGGAAGAAATCTAGCAGGTCTCACTGCGCCGGTTTTGCTTTCGTCCGTCAAGCTGCAACATCTGTCGCAGGCTCCCAAGGCCTGACACCAACAACTGTCGGTGTACCTAAGCCTGCTGCTTTATTGCAAGGCCTTCTGGATGATTGATGAATGCGGCGGAGACCACGGCGATGCGGACCGGCTCGCGCGTGCCTTGGACAAGATTAAAATTTTGTCAGTGATTTTTTATTAATTTTTTCTTGCACCTTTTTAGCGCCAAATGTACCGGCCGCTCCGGTCTCTTTGCTTGGGGGTAACATATGATTCCCCCCGGAAAAAAACGCGTGCCAAGATTTTTTTTTTTGCGCAAATGACAAGTCTTGCGCACTCCCTCCCCCTTCGGAGAGAAGAGGGAGCGGGAAGATAGGGGGAAGGGGGAGAGAAGGGGGAGGGGGGAGAAAGGGCAGCGGAGGAAAAAAGGGAGGGGAAGAGAACGGGGGCGCCCCTCTCTCCCCCCTCCCTCTCTCTTCCCTCTCTCTCCCCAAATATGCGTATGTATGCGCCGGAATGATATGACCGAAAAATGCAGTATTGCCAGAAAAGCCTGGAAACGCTGCCTTTTTCAGCCCGATTTTAAACATGTAAAAAGTCAATGACGTAGCAAGAAGCCAACAGGTCGCAGACTAGCCGGCGGTGCGCCTGATCCCAGCCAAAATCCGCGAGGACTCCGTCGCGGTGGGAGGGCAGCTGGGCCTCAGTTCTTTGCAGCGCTTGGAAGGATGGCAGCTGGCTAATATACAACTGGAAGTAGAGCCAGAGCTCTGCCTCTGTGGGCTCGGCGGGGACTGTGCCACCGGCGGGGCCCAGGCGGTGCACGAGTTTGTAAGAAGCTGCCCAGGCAGCTAAAGGTTGTTGTCTACGGTCCAGTAGGCGTCTTAGTTCCGGTAGTGCAAGACAGTCTTCGTATAACTTGGCCGCGAGCTCCGGGTCCTTGCGCCCACGCGAACGGTCGACACGCCAATGATAGCTTAAAAGGTTGGCCGCAGCTTCCAGGGGCGACGCGCCGAGCCCAGAGCCTAGGCCCAAGATTATATGACGAAGTTTGAAGGGGGGAGCTGGCACGCCACCCTCGGCGCACTCGCGAAACACGACCTCTAGCGCACGACGCAACACCACGTTTTTGTTTGGTCCTTGCACTCCGTCTGGCCGTCCGACTCGTAGCTCACGCTCGTCCACCAAATCCCCCCCCCCCCCCCCCCCATGTCCAGCGTCAAGACCTGCAGAACCAGGACGTACGCGCGGAGGAAGGACCGCAGCGCCTGGCGCAATTCTCTGTTACTAGTGTTGTCGCAGCTGTCCCACCCCCCTGCGATGCTCCAGACAATAAGTCCAAGCTCTGACCCTGTTTGCCGCGCCTGGGCTAGGGCGAGAGCTTCTGACTCTGCGAGCAGCGTGCGCTGCTTGAAATGATTGCTCTGGAGAGCCTCCTCTGGTTGTTGCCCCGGAGGAAGCAAGTCTGCAAAGTCGCCTCGTAGCGCAGCCAGCAGCTCGGCACGCTCATGGGCGCGCACACGCAGCAGCCCAGGCCCGACGACTTCGTGTACCATAAAGCTCAGGTATTTATCTACGAGTGCTCCGTCGCGCAGCCCGCGCCTCACACACACCCCACCCTGTACACAATCCCGGCTTAGCGCAGCCTTGTAGTCCCAGAGCGTGTAGCCCGGTTGCAGCACTATCCAGCGACAACTTCCTTGCTCGGCGCAGCCGAGCGCGCGGGCCAAGGCGAACGCCAAGGTCGTGGCCGCCCCCCCCTCCCCAGCAGCGTCCAGGCCACCAAGACTTATTACCAGACGTGTCTCCGCGACTCGGCCACCTACTGTAACAACCGACGCGTCTCGGGTGATGTCTTTAGCGCCGCCGTCGCCGTCGCCGGCCTCTCTGTTTTTGCGAGTAAGAGCTCCGCCCATCCCCTGTGTTCTTTCTAGCACATTTGCCAAAGGTATAAAGCCGAAATTCCCAAGGGAGAGCAAGAGGTTTATACGTTTTGTCGGAAGGAGGTAAGGTGTGGGGGGGGGGGGGAGCGCCCCCCCCCGCGCCACTTTGTGGAGCCTTCCTCCTCCCCGGCTTAGGGGGGGGGGGAAGAGGGAAAGGGGGGGGGCAGAGAGCTCCGGCCAAAAAGTATTTTTTATTAAAAAGTAACAAGAAAATGATTGATGCATGTTATGTCTATCGGGCGTAGCATCGCGGCAACGCAACTTATCACGGCGTTGAGCCTTTTTAGCAGGTTGCTGATTGGCGTACAGAAAAGAGGTCTGGCGCCGAGCGATGAGCAGTTGCAAAATCCCACCCCTGAGCTCCAGGAAGAACTTGCGGGTTGTCAAGCTCCATACCGCACAAGGGGAGACCTGTGCCGAATTTACGTGGCGCGCAAGGTCCTGTTTTCTATCAACCAGGCTTTGTACAAAGAATTAGTGGAGGCCCTAACCGCGGAGATCGATGCCTTGCAAACCGGAAACAGCCAACGCCTCCGCCTGCTGCAGGAATTCTGTTCGAGTGACTGCGCGGAAAGCAAGCGCAGGTTCTATCGCAACAAGCACAGGCAAAGCCCCTGTGAACAACGAGCTGCAAAACTAGAGTGGCAAACAGCAGAGCGCGGAATGCTGCGCGACAGCTCGCTTTGCACTCTGGCCTGCCTGGATGCTACGGAACGCGAGCGGGCGTTTTGGCTAGACTTTTTGTGCAGACGGCTGCACTCCCTGCCCCCGGCTGTGGCCCTGGAACAGGTATATCCGCTAATTCCGCCTCTGGCTCAAGCCCAGGTCATGGACAACCTGCGTTTCGTTCTGCCTTATTTGTTGGGTCCCTACATGGCCCTGCTGGGCCAATTGGCTCGCCAGGGAGAGTGAGTCTTGATCCTAGACGTGCTAGAGGCGCAAGGCTTTGGGGATCTCTGTGGCTGGCGCGCCGAGGTTTTGTCTCTTTTGGAAGACATTTTCCCAAGTTCATTGGTGCGCCAATGCATTGCGCAATATTGAAGAAGAAACCAGCTTTCAAACCTCCCGCGGAAAAAGAAGGAAGGGAAGTGAACGGGGGCGCCCCTCTCCCCTCTCTCCCCCTGCCCCCTCTTAGTTCTCAGTGCCACTCTTGGCTTTTTCCTCCATGCTCTTTGTATTATAAAACAATAAAATCTTTTTCAAGAAAAAAAGAAAAGGGGCCACACATGTCTACAGGCAAGAGAACCTGCCCCCACGGCGTTAGCGTAGCGGCAGGTAAGAGCGGCGGTCCGCTGCCACCGTTTTGGCTAGAGGCTCTTAGATGAAGCACGAGTGTTGGGAAAGAGAGCAGCAAGCTGCTTAATCAAACCGAGACCGGAATTTGCTAGCTACACTCGAACTAAACGATTGACGACGCGTTATACTTTGCCAAAAGCTCGTGCGGGTTTCGGTGAGCCTGAGCCTGCCTACGCAGAGTTAGAAGACGTATCGTGGGTGCGCCGCGATCAAGTGGTCGACTTGGAAGTCATTCTTCTGGGGGCTTGTGGTTATCCAAACATCGACTTTAATTTCAGTTTTGGACACACCATCTGGCCTCGGCTCCATACCTTTCGCTTGCGTTCCCCCGAGGGAGCGCGCATTATTGCAGAAAATACTACGGGCGCCCTTGCTGAGCGGAAAAGATTCGTTGACAGTGGCGGCCCAGAAGATGTGTGGGAAATTGTAAAGCTCTATCGGCCTTCAGACGACGTATACGAATTATCCCGCCCAAGGCTAGATGCACTTTTTAATATCCGGCAGCGACGTCAGGGTCAGCGACGTCAGGGTCACACACATGGAATGCAATTAAGGAGTGATAGAGAGGGAGAACAACGCGGGGAGACGCCCAAGAATTATGGTTCTTTGCGTGAGCTGGAGCTGGAGGGGTTCCTGCTGCAAGCCGGCGTTTTTGACACGTTCTTGGCTGGACTGCCCGTGTCAGCCCCAAGAAGGACGCGGTTCTGCGCCTAGTGTGCTGCAGGCCATCGGGGCTTAGCACACCGGTTGAAATGGCAGGCAAGCTAAGAAAGCTGCTGCCCTGGCTGGTAGAGCTTGGCCTGCACGACTGTGATTTTGTCGACGACAGGTTTTTGCAGGTTTTATTTGCCGCAAAGACTTGTTGTGATAACAAAAAAAAAAAGCTTAGAGCACCTGCAGCGTCTGGACCTCTCTGGCACGTCTATTACTTCTAATAGGTGGTGGCCTAGTGGTGGTTTGCTAAACCATGTCCAAAGTTTGCAAGTGCCCAACCTTAGAAACCTGCCTGATTTGGACGAGGCTGGTGCTACACTAGAAAACCTTACGGAACTGTGCGTGGAGCAACCCTGCCCTCTTGATCTTGTTCTACTCCGAGTGCCAGTATCTGTAAAGACGCTGAAACTTCGTTTAAAAGAAAAGCCCGATAGCGACTGGTGTCAGAAATTCTGGCAAAGGCTACAGCTACTACAGGAATGTTGTCTGTGCGACGACCTTTCGTCGGACGGGATGAGCCTCGGGTTGGCAAAGGATCTGTGGGGAAAGCTATCGGGGGATCGTCGCACATATCCTGTCCTACTTGATTTGCGCAGCCCAGCCCGCAGCGCGACCTTGCCAAGCTTTTTAATTGATAACGACTATTTTTTTATACACTGGCTTAATAAAAAGAAAGAGCTAGAAATCAAGGCCACTTCCTCTTTTTTAGTTGTGTCCGCCTTTGTTGTAAATACCCAATCCTTGCCTCCACTTCTTGTGAGTCGAATTCAGGACCCACAAATTCCAGGAGCCGGGCGGCTGAGACCTGCAATTTGCTGCGAAGCCTGCCGCAATGACTGCAGCGCCTCTTTCGTAGCTTAACCCTAAAGTAACTTTGCAAATCCTCTTCTCTTTGGTTATATTCGTCTCTCCGTGTAAGATCCTGCTCGGGATTTGAATTACCATAGAAATCACCTGGCGCTTAGCCTTGTCCCAGCAGACCTCTTTCTGGCCTTGCAGCAAGCCGTAAAAGATACGCGCCCGCAACCTATCCAGGGCCGTCGCCGGGACCAGACACCAAGCCACCGCTGCTCTAAAGGCACGACACACGCGAGACAAGCTGGCAGCGGCTGAGTAATAGGCAACGACATCCTCCCCGACTTGAGGCTTGTGTTTGTTACCCAAGACCCACGATATGACCAGGCGCGACAACACGGGGATAGTCTGTAGGGTTGATTGCGGACGAAAAGCAGGCACGTCGTCCAGCCGCCGGCGACGAGGGCTGAGCATCCGTCTGTGTTTACAAAAAAAGAAAAACACCGGGGGCTTATGCCCGGCGTGCCTCAGCTATGATGTCTCGCAACAGTAGCGCCAGGTCGGGTTCGACTTTGGGTCGTACGTTGCTAATTACGTATTTTAAATCAGCTTCTGTCATTCGCAGGAGATCTGGTAGATTGCGATATCTCAGAGCTCGCAAGACCAAGTCCTGCGAGCGATTCTCCACACCCTGGGCTTGCAGCCTTGTGCGCAACCACAGCTGTGCATCCTGGTGTAAGCTGCTGGGGGGGCTGCGGGGCTCTGGCTGCGAAATCGCCAGTTCTTACTCCTGTGCGGCAAGCACGGGCTGCCAGGACAATCTCGGCGTGCCTTGCCTCTTTTCTTTGCTTGTTTTTTCCGCCCCTTCTTCTCCGCCTTGTGGCTCAATCTGCAAACCGGCAGATTCAGATTCGACTCTGGATCTCCAGGAGCTTAGGAGGCCCTCAAAGCCACTTTGCGCACTCATTTTAAGCTTCTGTAAAAAACTTTTCTTTTGTGTTGGGGGGGACAAGGGGGGCAGAGATAGGAGAAAGCTCCCGCCCCCCCCCCCCCACCCACCCCCCTGCACACACATGAACTCATTTCCTCCCCGCCCCTACTCTCTTGCTCTTTTTTTTGCCGCAGGCCGCGCCAACGGCCTGGGCGGATATTGGTTGGTAAAACACTTGAACAATTTTGTTGTAGAAGAGCGAGCAGCTGCCAGGCCATTATTGCATACACATGACGCATGTCTTTGTCGTGCAAACGGGAGGTTTCTGCGCGCAACCGGTTATAAAAGTCGCGCTCTTTGTGCTGTAGCCTGTCTTTATCTTTGACAGACTTTTGTAACAGATGATAACGAAACCAGAACGAATCGACCAAGCGGATATTCACTTTCTTGGGCCCTTTGTCACTCCTGTTCAAATCAGGAACTTGAGTCTCGTGATCCAGTCCTGCTGGATCTTGTGAAAGTGACATGTACCAGCAGAAACAAGGACAGGGCTTCTCTTGCTTGATCATGTCACCGCACCACAGCGCCGCGACCAAAAAGCACAGCTCAGTCGCTCTTGAAAATTCCTGCTGTACGACCTTGGCGGCTTCCTTGCTGGCTGGCCACCTGTCGAGGTTCGGTCCAATTGTGCTGGCATAAAAGGCGGCGTTCAAAAACCCGACTACTCGTTTTATTCCGGGCATGGGCTCGTTCTTTTGTCGCGCCTGTTCTCGTAGATAGAACCAGAAGTAGTCTTTTCTAATATCCGGCGCTCACTCAAGGTGCTTGCGCGCTCGATAACCAGTAGACCATCATTTACCAAAGAATTCGCCCGCACATTTGGTGTATGCTCTGTTGAGAACACATAGTCTGTGGCACTAATACCAGTTCGAACCAAGCAGTTCTGCCGCAAAGTTTCTTGTTCTTGGATTAGCAAATTAAGTGTGTCTTCAGCAGCTATGCCAGGCCTTTTGGACGGGGATAAAGGGCGCCCGCCCCTCGGCAAAAACAAACACAAGCGCCCAGCATGCATATCCGGTGCATCCTAATCTAAGATGCCAAACACACGTATTACGGGCGCAACAAAGGCGTTTGTTTTTTTGTGCAGATAATTTTGTATTGCAATGTCCATAAACACTCCAGGACCGGCTGGTTTTATAACCGCTACAAGGAAATTTCTAGTTTCCTTGATATCGTCTAAAGCGCTTTTCCCGTACGATTTCAGGCATTGCACGTGCTGGATCCTCCTGCCAGTCACAATTTTTTCTTGCTCAGCTAGGTATGGAAATTCGACATTGATGGTCTGCCTATCCTCGACTTCCTCAACTTCCTCAATCTTACATTTACTGTTTAGGTCAAATGTCCGTAGCATTCCTCCGTTGTTGTCGTGCTGAGAAAAAAATGTTCGGGCTTTTTGAGCCATTTCGATATTTCCAAATAAATTGTTATCGAATTCAGGGGTGTTTTTTCCGGAAAGCTCTAGAATTTCTTTTTTAGGGTTACCACAGGAAAGCGCTTCAGACCAGACAGAGCTTTCAAGCAACTCATAAGCTCTGCTGTTTACAGGGCAATCTTTTTCGGGATGTCTAGGTGGTAAAGAAAAGAGTTTCGAGAGGGACATACTACTACTTATTTAAAATATAAAATAGAAGGATAGATATAAGAATTAGAGGGGGGGGGAGGGGGTTACTCGCCCTCCCTCTTTCTCTCTCTTTCCGCGGAGTCAAGAAGGAAAATAGAAAGACTTCAAGTCGGCAAGGAGCAATAGAATACCTATCAAAAAAGAGACAATGGAAAATACCAGTATACATACAAACGTTTGATAATTCCACTCACTTATAAATCTTCGTCCGCAGCCAAAAGAAGAACTTGTTGGACATTGCTAGCGACTGCTCCACCAAAAGAAAGCTTTTAATCTATATATATATATATATATATATATATATATGTAGGCACACTTTTGTCTTTTTGCAGGCCCCCCAACACCCCCCCCGTTCCCCATCGCCGCCCCTTTGAGCCAGGCCCTGAGTGATTGGTAGCGCTCTCCTGGTTTTTGAAGTGAGGCATGGACCTTTGCCACCAAAGCCCACAGCCGCCCGCCGTCGGGGTTCGGCCAAGCGGGGCTCGGGCCTCGGTCGTAAGCAAACCGAAAGGCGGCGTCGGCCAGGATGGAGGCCCTGGAGCGCGCAAACTCGTCTGTAAAAGTTAGAGCTAAAAGTAATGTCAGGGCGTGCACAGCCCGGTTGCTGTCGCTGTCGTCCGCCACCAGTTCCGAGAGAAACTCTGCTGCGTTGGGCGTGCGCAGATTCCAGTCTGTGATCAGCAGAATGTCCTTTTCGTGCCTTTGGAGCTGCTTTGGATTGTACGACCAGCCAGCGCTGTCAGCTAGCAGCTGAGAGCTGAGGGGGTCGATTTCGTTGAATTTCGGCTTTTTTTTGGTACAGGTCTGGTTCTTTTTTAGACAGCTGGGCCTGATATTGCTCACTTTCTACACAGTCTGTTAGCGGGCTGAGTACAGGAGATATGTCTTTTTCCAGCAACCTGTCTAGCTCGGACAGCACCTCGCTCTGGGGCTGATCGTTTTTCTTCGTCATGTCTATTAAGTGCTGCAAGCACGTTTCTAGGTCGCTAAACCGGTGGTGGCGAGTACAGACTGCCGCGGCGGGGCCTGGTACAGGAAGGGGCATCATCATCGGCTCTTGCACCAACCTTTTCTTTCCTTTTTAAATACTACAAATTTGACCTTTCTTTTTTCTTGCGCTTGCTCTCGTGCGCGGGGAGTGTGGTGTGGAGACGGGAAGAGGAAGGGAAGAGGGAGGGAAGAGGGAGGGAAGGGGGGGGGGGAGGGAGAGCAGAAAAAAAAGCTTCCCTCTTTTCCCCTGCCATATACACTGTCACACACACATCAATCACTGCACGTTGATTTTCGTGTGGCTGGTAAGAAGCAGCGTTGTTGCAGCCCCCTGGCGCGGGCTGGACATAGCAACTGCTGGACGAGCGACGTCCTCTTCCTCGCTAGGCTCGAATACACACTCACTCATGTCGTCGGGGTCACTCTTAGCTCGACGCACTGCTTCGGCAAGTGGCGTGAAGCCAAGGGGTAGTTACCCGCGACATACATACATACATACACACACACACTTGTTGCTGCCCCGTTTGTCCTGGGTTGGGCTTGGGGAATGCAGCAATGGGGCTCCTTCCTGAGTGTGTGCAGCTCGAGAGCCTGCGCCAGACGCTCGACCCCCGTGGTCGTGACTCGCCCGGCCTTGTCCGACTCTAGTAACCTCAGGTCCGCCAGCTGCCCACCCCGCTAGCGCGGGGCCTTTGAGCCCCCTGGGACCAAAGCTTTGTGGTAGATCTATATGGAGGCTCAGACTTGTGTTTCGCAAATTGATTTTTAATAATGACAAACGTCAATTACAGCGCAACGGCACTCTCTTCCTTTACCACTCCTTTGCCCAGATCGTAGCAGAGGTCGACCCGCCGCTGTGCCACTGTTTCGCCCTGTTCGGCCGCGAGTGTGTACCAGCGGACGGCAGCACTCTCGTCCTGGGGCACGCCCGTGCCCAGCTCGTAACAGAGACCAAGTTCCAGCTGGGCTTTGGCGTGGCCTTGCTCAGCCGCTCGGCGGTACCATTCTGCCGCCTGGGCGTAGTCTTGCTTCAATCCTTCTCCGTTGTCATAACAAACACCCAGATTACACTGCGCCTCCGCTTGCCCTTGCTCGGCCGCCCGGCGGTACCACTCCGCTGCCTGGGCCTCGCTCTGGCTCACACCTTTTCCGTTCTCGTAGCAAACACCCAGATTAAACTGTGCAACCGCTTGCCCTTGTTCGGCTGCCCGGCGGTACCTCTCGGCTGCCTGGGCCTGGCTCTGGCTTACCCCTCCTCTGCTGGCGTAACCAAAACCCAGATTACACTGCGCCTCCGCTTGCCCTTGCTCGGCTGCCCGGCGGTACCACTCGGCTGCTTGGGCCTGGCTCTGGCTCACTCCTTTTCCGTGTTCGTAACAAAAACCCAGATTACACTGCGCCTCCGCTAGCCCTTGCTCGGCCGCCCGGCGGTACCACTCGACCGCGTGGACCAGGCTGTGGTTCAATCCTCGTCCGTGTTCGTAACAAAGAGCCAGATTAAACTGTGCAACCGCGTACCCTTGCTCGGCCGCCCGGCGGTACCACTCGACCGCCTGGACCAGGCTATGGCTTACCCCTTCTCCGTGTTCGTAACAAAAACCCAGACTACACTGTGCAACCGCGTGCCCTTGCTCGGCCGCCCGGCGGTACCACTCGGCTGCCTGGGCCTCGCTCTGGCTCACACCTTTTCCGCTGGCGTAACAAACACCCAGCCCACACTGCGCATCCGCGTGCCCTTGTTCGGCCGCCCGGCGGTACCACTCGGCTGCCTGGGCCTGGCTCTGGCTTACCCCTTCTCCGCTGGCGTAACAAAAACCCAGACTACACTGCGCCTCCGCTTGCCCTTGCTCGACTGCCCGGCGGTACCACTTGGCTGCCTGGGCCTGGCTCTGGCTCACTCCTTTTCCGCTGGCGTAACAAACACCCATATTAAACTGGGCAACTGCTTGCCCTTGTTCGGCCGCGCGGAGGTACCACTCTACTGCCTGGGCCTCGCTCTGGCTCACTCCTTTTCCGTTCTCGTAACAAAAACCCAGATTACACTGCGCCTCCGCTAGCCTTTGCTCAGCCGCCCGGCGGTACCACTCGGCTGCCTGGGCCTCGCTCTGGCTCACTCCAAGGAGTCCTGTCCCGTAACAAATACCCAGATTAAACTGCGCCTCCGCTTGCCCTTGCTCGGCCGCCCGGCGGTACCACTCAAGGGCCTTGGCCTCGCTCTGGCTTACTCCTTTTCCGCTGGCGTAACAAACACCTAGACTACACTGCGCATCCGCGTCCCCTTGCTCGGCCGCCCGGCGGTAACACTCAAAGGCCTTTGCCTCGTCATCCAGGCCCGGAAGCAGCCCCGAGTCCGAGTCCGCCCGTGCTTCCCAGCTGGTCGTCATGCCTGTCTCAGGCGCTATCTCGTGAAATATACGCGAAAAACAGAAATATAGAACAATTTTAAAAAACTTGCAAAAAAAAGATCTAGACGGGGGGGGGGGGGGCGCCCCTGCCGGGGGGGCGTGTGTAGAGGCGGGGGGCACACTTCCCTTCTTCTCATCCTCCCTCGCCCACCCTCTCGCGAGCTTCCCGTCTTGTTCAGGGGGGGGGGGCTTCCCTTTTGTATGAACGCACAGTTTTGATTCGGTCGAAAAAGGCAGTAGTTGGTCTGCCCCGGGGCAACTCCCCGGGGAAAGTGCAGTGCTGCACTGGGGACCAGAGCTTTGTGGGGGACTACGCCCCCCCGCCCACCCCTCCTCGCTATCTATTAGCTAAACACTTTTTTCTGGGTTACCGGTTACGTTCTTTTCGCGTGCAGGTGGCCCCCCCGCGCGATGCGTACGCAAAACCCTGGGATTTTCGGGGTGCACAAACCCCCCCCCTCTGACAGGATTGATTCGGTCGAAAAAGGCAGTAGTTGGTCTGCCCCGGGGCAACCCCCCGGGGAAAGTGCAGTGATGCACTGGGGGGCCAGAGCTTTGTGGGGGATTTACACATTCTGCTAATCACTGATGTTAGCAGAACGCGAATTGTGGTACTTGTTGACTACGGGGATTTCGCGGCAGATCTATATTGAAGCTCAAAACTGTGTTTCGCAAAATGACTTTTAATATCAAGGACACAGACGAAGCTATCTACCATTTGCACAGAGCTCATGTATATACGTTTTGTCTTTCTGTGCACAGATGGAGGGGAGAGGAATGGGGGGGACTAGCGTTCGTACTCCCCCTCGGGGGGTCGAGTGATCAGGGTACAGGCTTCTGCAATTTCGAAAGCTGTCATGTTTTGAAAGCTGTCAGGCGCTATTTCGTATTTGGAAAAGGTAGCGTATCGCCCTTGTCCGAAGTGGCCTTTAGGATGAGCTGGGTTAATGATTCGTGTCAACGAGCACGGCAGCAGCATTGGCAAAACATGTTTCACAGCGCTGAGGGCAGAGTGCAGCGATAATGTTTCATCATCGGATTCCAAGATTGGTAGCACGCTGGGAGTTGGATTCCACTTTTTACGGACCACGCAGACCCCCGCGCGTAGCCCCCGCAGGGCCTGCGTGATTTCCCTGGCGTCTAGATATAGCATGTTAAACTTTAGAACACGACTGTCTTTGTGTAGGTCGCAGCACAAGGCGCGTACCAGGCTGGCCACTGCCACTAGCGCGGGGAGGGTCACCTTCTGTCCGTCGAACAAGGTCACAAACTCACCTGGCTTGAATTCCTGTGCATATATCTCCTGCAGTGAGTATTTGGATAGAAGCTTGAGCCACAGGTACCTGCGCGCAAACCCGCTGCGCTGGCACTCCTGCACCGTTTTCCACTCTGGGCGGATGGTGGGAAATGTAGCTGCAAAGGTAAACAGGGCCGTGCGATCCTTGTACTTGTCTCGGGACAACGCAGGTTGCTGCAAGGCCTGCTGCCGTTCCTGGGGGGTGCGAATTCCTGCCTGAAGCCTCCTGGCCTCCTTGACGAGCTCGCCCCAGACAGCCCCCTGCTCCTGCCCCTGCTGCTGCGCTGCCTTGGGCTCTGCCTCTTCTGCCTGCGCGTTTCTCTTTGTATAGCGCCAAGAGTTGCTTGCGCTCCTTGCTTGACAGCACGCGTTCTTGGTCCTCGTGGGGTAGCAGGTAGTTGTACCTCGAACCCACGGGGGGAAGCTTGATGGAGCTGAAGTCCACCTGCGCGATGTCAGCGCCCATTTGTCCCAGAAAGAAGAACAGCTCGCGCAGAGCGAGCCTGCGCGAGAGTGCGGTTGCCAACGTGTTATACGACGCGGCCTGGGCCACCCACGGGTCCGCCTTGGCCCAGTGCATGCGCCCCCGCCCCCCTGCACGGGGACGGTAGGCGAACAACTGCTGTCTACTCCATACTCAAGCTTGGTCCTTGTGCCCCCCCCCCTTACTTTTCCTCCCCCCCTTCTTACCTCTTCACAGCATCAAGAGGGGGGGGGGCGACCTGGTGCCACCAAGGGAGGCACGCACAAAATGCAAGCCAAGAACTAGGCTTTGTTCACAGTCTATTCTACTAGGACCGGACAGTCACGCAAAAATTTGCACTTCCGAACATTTCGTGCTCCGCAGTCCCGTACAAAAAGCCTTATGGCACTGAGCGCCGCGTTAAATTTCCAGCAATTGCGCCCGAGCTTGCACGGGTACCGTCGATGCACAAGACTCGTCGTTGACAATAAAAAAGCTAAAAAAAGTTAGCAACGATTCTTTTATTTCTTATAATTTTCAGAAACTGGAGTTCATTTCATCTTCTTCGATGTCCTGAGAGCAGTCGTCTTTCTCATAGTCCTCGCCGGGCGGCAGCTCGTGCAGGATTGACGCCGCAGTAGCAAGTGGCTTGTTCTTAATCTTCTCGTACTCGTGCTCCCACGCGTAAAACACGCGGCAGCCGACCGGCAGCTGCTGGCGCAGAAAGTACATGCGCGCTAGCGTCTCCCGGTACAGGTCCCGGTTCCGTCGCTCTGTCACAGGCGACCGGCCCTCGGCATACTTTGAATGTCCGGGCGGAAAGCCGTGGTACGCGTTGCCGTGGAACTCGTACACGCAGTTGCGGGCCGCGTCGTAGCCGTCTAACAACATCTTTGTGCCTGGCACACGAAATTCACCCCCCTGCGGCACGTCGGCGCCATTAGTAAAATGCTTGTGCTGGATCCGCCAGCCGGGGTTAGCTTGCTCTAACCTGTCCCACAGCCTGCATGCCGCAATAGAGCACCCTGCGGCCGGCTTAGGAATCAAGCCGCGTAGAAATGCGTGCTCCGCGCATAATCGCCTGCTGCGCCCTTGCTCATCTGCGAAGTGCGCCTCCTTCTTGGCCTCGACCGGACAGTCCTCGCATGGGTTCAGGAGCTCGTAGCAGCCGCGCGCCCGCGCGTGCTCCGCGCACAGACGGTTCTTGTGCCCTTGTTCGTCCGCGAAGTTGGCCTGTTTCTTGGCCTCGGCCGGGCAGTCCTCGCATGGGCTTCGCACAACGTGGCAGCCTCGCGCCCTTGCGTGCTCCGCACACAGACGGTCCTTGTGCCCTTGCTCGTCCGCAAAGTTGGCCTCTTTCTTGGCCTCGGCCGGGCAGTCCTCGCATGGGTTTCGCACACCGTGGCAGCCTCGCGCCCTTGCGTGCTCCGCGCACAGACGGTTCTTGTGCCCTTGCTCGTCCGCAAAGTTTGCCTGTTTCTTGGCCTCGGCCGGGCAGTCCTCGCATGGGTTTCGTACATCATAGCAACCGCGCGCCCTCGCATGCTCTGCGCACAAGCGCTTGCTGCGCCCTTGCTCGTCCGCAAAGCTGGCCTCTTTCTTGGCCTCAGCCGGGCAGTCCTCGCATGGGTTTCGCACATCGTGGCAGCCGCGCGCCTTCGCATGCTTGGCACAGAGTTTGAAACGTTTTCCGTCTTCTTCTGTCCAATGGTTGCCTGTGGAGACGATGTTGTTGCTCTTCCAGCAACTTACGCATGCGACACACCATTGTGTCCAGCCGTGCTGCGACTTGCTAGCTCGTGTAAAAAGGGCACTACCGGCACTAACCCGCAATTGGTAGTCCCGCCCACCTTGTGAATGACTCCGGAGCTGCTCCTGTGGGGCGGCGCTTGGCTGCTGCTGTTTTTTCTTTAGCTTCTCTTTTCTCGCTCTCGGCTTCGCCTCCTGGACTTGCCGCGCCAGCGTGCTGGGAGGGGGAATGCGCGGAGGACAGGCCTGCCCTGCCGGCGGCGCGGGCTGGGAAGGGGGTTGGGGCGCTGGGCGGGCTCGCCCCCCAGGCATTGTATCACTCGCGGAACGCAGACGTCTTCTCTTGCGGGGTTGAAATCGTTGTGCGGCCTCCCGCCTCCGCTTTCTCTTGAGCCGGCGGCGCTGACGTTGCTCGCGCTTTTTTTCTAACCTGCGTGCGTGAGGGACACACAGCCTAAAGTGCCCGTCATCGGCCCACGGTTCTGCTTCGGCGGGCGTCGCGCTCCCCCATAAGGTAAAACAGCGTTCGCAGGCGGGAAGCCACTCCTGCGCAGACTCAGAGAGGAGCAGGCTCAGCTTGCCTCCTACTTGCAGACGTAATCGTGCGCTTGAGAGCAGAAGGGCTACGGCGTCCTCTGCTTTGTATTTGCTCTTAAAAGTGCGGGCCGCGCCGGATTCAGTCACTACTGGCATCTCTTTTTTTCACAAGAAAAGCCAAGAAACGCAAGACAAAAAAGTGAGTTTGGGTGGAGGGAAGCCTCTTTCTCCACTGCTTTGTTATTGTCACAGTTTCGAGGAAGAACAGGAGAAATGACGGGGGCGGGACGCCCCCCACCTCTCTCCTCCCCTTTTGGGGTGTGTCAAAACCTCTCCCCCCGAGCCCGGGGGGCTCAAGGGGAGGGGGGAGAAAAGGGAGAATGGGGAACAAAATTAGACAGACTTTTTTTCGGGGAAGCTCACGCGGGGGGAGGGGGGCGCCCCCCACCCCCACCCCTGCCCAACCCCTGAGCCCAGGGGGCTCAAGGAGAGGGGACGACGACGTTGATTGGTTCGTCAGGCGTCAGAACCACGGTGGCAAGTTCTTTAGTCTTCCTTCGACTAAAGAGCTATAGGCAGGAGGGGGGGGGGTCTGAGAGAGAGAGAAAGTAAAAGAAGCGGAGGGGGAGAGGAGGGGGGGAGGGGGGAAGAGAAAAGGCGGGGGAGGGGAGGGAGAGGAGGGGCGCTAGGAAGCTTAAAAGAAAAAGCCATCCGATGTTTAAAAGTCCTCCCCCCAGAGTATACTTGTAAAAGTAAAGACGAAAAACTGTGTATTGTATAAAGCTCTCTCTAGGTCATGGGGTATTTATTTTTTCTCATGGCCATCACGGCCTGGCAGGGGCTGACAGATGCCCAGGCTGTTTCCACCAACGTGGAAAGCTCATCATCGACGTCGACGACCAAGCCGATCGAGACAGAGCCCCCGCTCCCTCCGCCCACCGCACCCGTCTCAGGCCAAACCCTTGGAGCGACGGCGACGACGACCGAGCCCGTCGAAACCAGGCCTCCCGGCAAGACCACTGGGCCTCCTCGTGTTACTAACTCAGCCCCGCGCACAACAAGACGGCCTTCAACACAGGAGGCGAAATCAAACGAAACGGAGACAACGCTAGCAAACGAAACAGAGAATAACCCTTTCAATCGCACTGATTGGTCTCCTGCCAGACAGCGCCGCGCTAACAGAACTACTACTACAGAAAGACCCTCCGCTACCCGCCCCAGCACCCCGCAGGCGACAAGGCCGACCCCGCCCCGAACCGAGCAGGCCACGGGCGCCGCCCCATTGTCCACGAACCCGCCAGCCCGTACGACGAAGACCCCGCCCCGAACCGAGCAGCCCACAAGCGCCGCTTCCTCGTTCACCGCCCCGCCAGCTCGTACAACCCCGCGCCCTCCTGTGTCGACCACAGTCGCATCCGCCCCGCATACCAGCCCGCGCCCCCCCGCGTCTACCGTCCCCCCGCGGCCCCCTGTGTTTAGCACAAGCGCGTCTGCCGAGTCTACCATCCCCCCGCGCCCCCCTGTGTCGACCACAGGCGCATCTACCTCGTCTACTGTCCCCCCGCGCCCCCCTGTGTCGACCACAGGCGCATCTGCCTCGTCTACTGTCCCCCCGCGCCCCCCTGTGTCGACCACAGGCGCATCTACCTCGTCTACTGTCCCCCCGCGCCCCCCTGTGTCGACCACAGCCGCATCTGCCTCGTCTACTGTCCCCCCGCGCCCCCCTGTGTCAACCACAGCCGCATCTGCCACGTCTACTATCCCCCCGCGCCTTCCTGTGTCGACCACGGGCGCGTTCGCCACGTCTACCGTCCCCCTGCGCACCTCTAACCCAACAGTCGTCAGCTCGACTTCGGCAGGATCTCCGACAGGGGCTGGAGGGTAAGGAAAGCCGGCGAAAGAGGGGGAAAGCCGGTGGTTCGTGTGTTGTGCGCGTGTGTTTTGGGGGGGGGGGGGGATTTGCAAGAAGAGCGGATAAACCCTCCTGTTTTGCCCCTCCCCCCTCTCCCCCCCGCTCTCTGCTGACCAAGTAAGCTAGTATCGCAAAATAAAAAAAAATCTTGCCGGTTTTTTTTGTTCTGAAAAGGTCAACTTTTGTTTTTAATGACTACGCCGGCGAATATCCGAACCCCCCCCCCCTCCCGGCTGGAATCGAGCACAGGGCTTTTCTGTTCAGCCCCGGATTTAACAGATTTCTGGGCAGGAACGTTCGCGAGCGATCCGTCCATCTCTGTGTGGGCTGCCAAGCCACGGTTTTCATGGTATCCAAAAGGGGGAGAGTGGGGGAACGCGGGGGGTGAGGGGGGGATGGTGGGGGCATGCTTCCTCCGTTCTCCCTCTCGTTTTTCTCCCCCCGCGCCCGCCCCTCTCCCCTCTTTTCCCCTGCTCGGGCTTTCGCATCCCTCCCGTGTCTTCTAAGGGTCGCCGGCCCGGGGGCGAGGCTGGGCTTTTGTACATAAAAAAGGCAGGGGCGCGCCAAAAAAAAAGCCTTGTACAGAGGGTGCTTTGATGTGTACCTCTTGGGAGCAAGCACAGATCTGTTTACTCTGGCTACTGATAGTGCTGTGCGAAATATCATTCCCCGTGCTACACGCATACGTCTTTTGGGGCGGCACTGGCCCGAGTTTGTCGGACGAAGATTCGGGCCAGGGCCTGGCGGGGCCTTGCGGGACGAGTTTTGTGGCATACTTGTACACGGCACGGTGTGTGTGTATCTTTTGCGCTTTTCTGGGGGTTTTGTGTCTTTTGCACGGGCTGCCCATGAGAGTGTGCCCGGCTTTAATACGGCGGTGCATTTATGAAATACGCAGGAACGAAAAAGAGACGTTACTGCACTTTGCTCACGCCAAATGGGCTTTATCAAACCTGGCGTGGTTGGTTTGGCTGTACGCGGCCGGTGTGTTTGTGTACACGACCTACTTAGAAAGTAAAAGTCAGGATTTGCTGTACAAGTTCAGGTACCAACAGTGGATCAGAGATTATGCAAGACAAACATCTCTGTTCTGGACCGCCTGGTCTACGTGTCTTTTTTTGTGTTTGGAAATTTACGGCGGCTTTGGGGGGTACTACATTGTCAAATCCCAAAGAAAAAATAGCCTAGTAACAATAACGCTAATCGAAAATAGGCTTCGCGCAATTACGTGGCAAGCTGTTCTAATCTGCCTTTTGATGACGCCGGCCTTTACAGGGTGGTTGGGCGTAGCACTTAAACGCCAACATGCAAGAATTCTAGCGGGCGTCGCCGACTTGCAGTACACGCTAAACCCCGTCTGCTTGTATCAAGACCAGTCGGCCCTAGAAGCTCAGAAGCCTCTCCTGCAGCGAGCCTGGCTGGGCGAGGGTATTAAAATGGATGGCGTAATGTTAATAGCAGCCGTAATAATTCTTTCAGCTAGGTATACAATTATAAGCCTCAGAAATCCATACTCGAATCCAAGCCTGGGTGAGCGCGATACTTTGTGGGGAAACATCAAAAAAACATCCTGGGGCCGTACCCAGAAGAAGGCCTTTGGCTGCAAGTACGTGTGCTGGTGATTTTCCCCATGGTTAATTTATCTATTCTTTCTGCAGCGGCAACAGGTGGTGTTCTGGCCTCGCTTAACTTGGCGCTGGGTTTTGCGCAACTTTGTTCACTGGCGCTTTTGCAGTTACAGCTGCACCGGTCATTTTTGTTTTCCAGTATCAGGGCCAACGACGGTCCCGAGATCAGGCGCCCGTGCCTGTTCAATCTTTACCCTTTCTTCAAACAGAATAGGAGCTATCCGGGCGGAGAGGGGACACAGTCTCAGTGACAAAACCAACGAAGCACGTCGAGGCTCACGGGGAGGGAGTTGGCGCAAGGCTCGAACGTTGCTGCTAGCGAGCTAGTGCCAGCACCGGCGACTTCTTGGGGGGGGACGTGGTACGTGACCTGCAAGCTAACTCGCCCGTTCGAAGCCACTTCCAGCCCCTCCTGGTGTATTACAGAGGTGGGCTGGCTTGTCTCGGCCGGCCAGAAAGGCCGGCTGAGCGCGGCGGTTGGGTAAGAGTAAGAAATGGTCTGCGCAGGGCGCCAACCCGCGGGCATCTCAAACAAAACGCACAGGGCCCTGACCACGCTTTCGCCGGCACCCCTGTCGTCGTCGTCGTCGCCGTCGGTGGCCGCGGTCGCCGGAGAGGAGGAGGAGAAAGAGGAGGAGGAAGAGGAAGAGGAGGAGGAAGACGCGCGGGGCAGGCGCGTGAGCTCCCAGCACAGACGCTCCTTGTTGATAACTACGCACCCTTCCAACATACACAAGGAACCTAACCGGCGGCATGTCACGTTCTCTCCCCGGTGCCCCCAGCGGTCAAAGTCTGCTTGGCCAAAGCTCAGCGAACGCGGAGTGGCGAGGGCCTGCACGGTGCGCGTCAGGGCACTGACCTTATAGCGTAGCAGCGCCAATTCCTGGTCGCGTCCTTCGAGTACTAAAGGCAAAAGCCGAAGCTTAAAGCCAGGGCCCGTGATACTCAACGAAGCTAAGCAGACCTTAAGCACAGAGCTGCGCCAACTTTCGAGCTCTTTGTACAGCTCCTGCTTGTTTTCTAGCACAACAGGTGGTTCTAAGCTCACTTCGGAACAGCCCGCTGACAAAATAAAAGCACTGCCGTGGACGGATAACTGATCGGAAGCTAGAGCTAGCTCTAGTTGCACCCACCCTTCGGCGCCGTGCCGTTCTTGTATCAAGTCTAACATTACACGCTCGTGTTCCTCCTGTGTGCGCCTTTTTTTGCGCCGGGGTTCTCCCTCGTCGTCGGGCACGGCCCGCCGAGAAAGGGGCGCGGTAGAGGGTTTCCCACCCATGTTGCCAAAAAAAATAAAAAAAGAAGAAAAGATTCTTTTTTTAGTACTTGCGCACTTTTGTAGCTGCACACCTCCCCTCCCCCTCCCTCTCTCCTTCTTCCCCCCCCCCCCCCTCTCCTCCTTTTACTTGCTCCCCCCTGATAAACGTCCTAGAGAAGGAGGGGGGGGGGGAGGGAGAGGGGACGAAGGCGGAAGGTGTGTGTGTGTGGGGGGGGGGGGGTGCCCGACCCCCCGACCTTGCATAAAGAGAGCGCCGTGTTGCAACGGAAAGAAGATGGGAGGGGTGGAGGGGGAAAGGTGAGGCGACGAGACCCGGACCTCCAAGCAAAGAACACATGGCGGACGCCGGAGACAAGCGCCGCCGCACGAACGAGAATTGGCGCAGGGGCGCATATATATTGCATCCGAGTAGACAGTCACCGGCCGCTTGTCCTCCTCCTGACCTACAGTCTCAGCAGATCGCGGATGAATGCGTACAACGGTTGTATAACAGCATAACTGCTCAGGAGCCGTTGCAGTCAAGCGCGTTTGGCAACGCTGCGGCTGCTACTACTACTACCACTACCACTACTGCTATTACGACCACAACTACTACAACCGGCGGCCGGAATCCCGAGGCTTCTTCTTGCGGAGCGGCTAGCGTCGATAATTCGAAACGTGAACATACAGCAGCAGCAGCAGCAGCAGCCGCCTCGGCGGCCAGAGCGGCACCCTCTCAGTGGCCGCCCAGACCTGCGCTATTCCCGGCCGAAGAAGAAGAAGAGGACGGGGCACTTGGCGTTCTGCCGCCAAGAACGAGGGTTCCAAGCCCGGATACAGACTTGGCCAGATTAATAACTTTATTAGAAGAACTTTCACAGAGGCTGGTCAAGCTAGAGGAAACGCTTAATAAGCTAAAAGCCGAGGAGCCGTTGCAGATTAGTCTGCAGAGCCGCGTAGAAGAGCTGGAGGGCAAGTTGGCAGCGCTGCACGACAATTCTTTGGGCGTGCACTTTTAAGCGCTTGACAACTGCAAGACCTTTTTGACGGGCCCGACGCCCAGGGTGTGGCACAAGGGGAGCGCTCCGGCCCGGAGACGGAGAGAGGTCTTGTCTAGCAGCCGACCCCTGAGCGCGGGCCAGCCCGTGACCCAGGAGGCATCAAGCTCCGTGGCCGCCAGCCCGGGTTCTTCGCTTAGCAGCCCGAGGTAGCAGAGATAAGTCCGGATTTTTTGGGCGCCCGCTGCTCCTATTTGCTGTTCCTTGTTTTCCGCGACCTCTTGCAGGATAGAGTTGATTTCGTTGGTGTACTAACAAAGCTCCAGATGGTGCCGCCTGATTGCCAAGCACTGCAGTGCCTTTTTCTTCCTGTCTGGTACTTGTTCGAAATAAAAATCGTTTGTCTGGGATGGAAGACGGCGAGGAACATACCAGAACCGGGCGCCCGGTCTGCCTTTCCGCGAGAAGCCGATAGAAATTGAGTTGCATAGTGTACTTGTGGAAGTTGGCGTTGGGCAGGTCTGCACAGACCCTAAACCCGGTCTCGCCGGCCCGGTAGGGCGTCTTGCGCAACTGTTTGCTGCGTTTCCAGTCGACTAGGTAGAGCCCCCCAGTGCGCGGCAGAGATAGAGCATGTCGCAAGAACCCACTACCAAGTACTTGCGAGACAAGAGGTACAGCTCTGTACGCCAGGGAATCCAGCCCTTGGCAAGCACTACACTCTCATGGAAGCGATGGAATTGGACGTACTCGGCGCCAAGCTTCTCCGGGACAAGGCCCGGCACTGCGGGGATAACATCGTTGTAAAAGCTCTCGATGTAGGCGTGCAGGCGTGTGCCGTCGTCCCGCGCCGCATCCCACTCGGCCGCAATCTCCTCTTCCGAGCACCTTTGTCTGCTGGCAATGGCACGAAGCAAAGCCTCGCGTGGGAACTCGGGGAAAAACGAACTTAAGAGGGAGGAGACGCTGCCGGGCAAGGGCAACCACTGCTTGGCATCTAGCCGCAGTTTGTACAAGTGAGGCCCTGCTTCAAACACTACCTCTCCATCCGTAGGTAAGGGGTTCAGCCTAGCAAGCACGTCGCAATCCGCTTTGTTTTTTTCTAAAAAGACTTTCAGTTGCTTTAGGCTCGACGTAGCTGCAACCATCGAACAAGCGGCACCAAGGGAAGCTTTCTTCTTCTTTTTTGCTGGTCGTGCGCCGTCGGGGGAGAAGAGGGGGGGGGGGGTGCGGGGAGAAGAGGGGGGGGGGGGGGGGAGACAAGGGCGGGGGGGGGGGTGCCGGGCGGCGGAGGGCAGGAGGTAGCAGGGGAAGGGGAGGGGGAGTGGGAGTGGGGCTGGGGGGGGGAAGGGGAGGAGCAAGGGGGGGGGGCTGCCGGATGCGCGACGGAAGTCTTTCTCTTGCATTTATGGCAACAATAAAGAATTGACATACCAGAATATTTGAGACACCAAGACCACGTCACAGCCTGTAGTTACAAGAATCCAGAGCGGATGATACAGAACACGGTCCTTATTCTTGGCGGAGGAATTGCAGTAAATCAAGATTAGAATGACCGACGTTGCAAACGTGACATAAGCTGCAGTGATAGTCTGTACATGTCCGCGCCGGGTGGTGGCGCTTAGCAGGCACACCCAAGCGTAAATAAGCCAAGCGGCCGTGAGTGCGGCCAAGGTTCGGCGGACAAGGGCCCACGCTTGTTTGTCGGGCCGGGACCCCGCGATACTGAACAGTATTAGTGCTGATAAGTAGGTTAAGCCTAGCAGAATCAGGTGCGCTACCGCCGAACCAGGTAGAGGGGGCGGGCTTACTTCACACATAAACAGCAGCATAAGTAGAACATGAGTTTGCGACCAAACCCATTGTACGACGCGTTCGTACCGAACGTAATAGTAGAGTTTACAGAGCCACCACTGCACGGAAACAGTCTTGTCGCGGTTTGGTTCGCTGGCCAGCCCTCTGTACAGCCAAAGTGTTAGCCTGCGATTGAAACAGAGCACGCCGCCTCCGGCAAAGTCTGATATAAGCGCATGGAACAGTCTACTCTTCCGGCGTATGGCCCGCCAGGTCCTATACCTATCGGACAGCAGCAAGGTGCCGCACGTTGCCACGTAAAACCAGAATTCGATTATGGCCAAAAGCCTTAGAACTGTGTGCAGGCGTTGGGGCAAACGTGGCAGTGCTGCAGTCTTTTCGCTTTGGGTGGCGGCAGTCCTTGTTCTTGATGATGCACGGCCGGAAGTTCCTTTGGCACTGAAAACGGAAGGCTCATTCATCTGTGTCTTTCTGGCTCAGAATCCCAATTAAAAAACTCAGGCAGACAAGGCAGACGCAGGTAATCAACCAGAGCACTATAAGCACGGGGTTTTCCCTGTCTGCTAGTGATGATAGAAGCAAGGACAAGAATGTGTACAGTGCTTGTCCGGTCACGATTGCTAGCACCAGTTGTTGGTAGGGTATTAAATGCATGCCCTTTTTGCTTACTTTTATAAAGCTCTCCGGTCTCGGGGTGCTTTCTCTCCCCGCCCCCTCTACCCTCGTTCCTCCTCCCCCTTTCCCTTCATCTCCCTCTCCTCCCCTCCCCCCCCCCCCCGGTCCTTTCCTTGGACTTGTCCTGTGGGGGGAGGGCCCAGGACAGCCCTCTCCCGCTAAAATTCGTAAAACAAGAAAAGGAGCGAAACCTGGCCCTCTCCCCCTCCTCTCGGTCTTGATTATGATAGATCTAGATTTCGTTCGCTTAGCAGAGTGGCTTTCGGAAGCCGAAAAGTATTTGAATCATACGATAGCAGCTGGGCCGCTGGCGCAGAGCATCCAGCCCGGTCTGTACAATGCAAGTGCCTACCTCTGGTTGGCGTTTATATTTTTCATGTTGTGGCTCGTGCGGGTAATAACCAAGGCGTGCACTCGCCGTGTGGCGCAGGCCAAGCCGGCGGTTGCTCCGCCCGAAACCTCCTCCGCCCCGCAGGATCTAGCGCCAACCGAAAAAAACAGGGTTTAATGATCTAAGCTGCGAGCCCCTGCAGGGTAAACACCCCTGTTGGGACAACAGAAATATCAGGTGGACCCGACTACCACGCGACAATACTGACAGTCTCTCTAGAATGTTGGAAGACCTGTACGAGTGAGGTCCGATCCCCGCCGCAAAAGACAGCCCCGTGCGAGCGCCAGGCACTGCTGGGTCTTGCTCAGTAGCTCTCGCAGCTCGTCCAGGACGGGCGCGACGTGTGACTCTGGGGGGGCCCGCGGACCCGCCGGCTCACCGTACAAGTAATGGACAAGCTCTTGTGAGGCTTGGCGTCGGCTGCTGCTACTAGGCTGTATCGTCTTGGTCCCAGTGCCGTACCAGTCCTCTATGGTGTCCGGCGAAGGGGGGTACAGGTCGTCTCGCTTGATTTCTTTTCTTTTCTTCTCAAACCCGTCGTCGAGCCCCGCGGCCCGCGGCTTGCCTCCTGCATAGACCAAACAGGCGGTAGAGCTACTCGCGTTGGAGGGCTCAATCGCCAGGTATCTGACAGTCGTGTCACCACGGAGCCAAAACTGGCGCCAGACTGGCACAGCTGTCGCACGCTTTCTTTCCACTGGCGGTAAAAGGCCTCGTCGCGGCTTCTGGTGGTGCCTCGCAGCGGACCGCTCACACCCGCTACAGTGTAACTTTGCTTGGCCCAAGAAACACGCTGTTCCAGCATGGCTTTCTCGCCAAAACCAATAGATTTTCCTGGCGCTGCATACCTGCTGCCAGGACGAAGGCCGGGGGTGCTCCGCCGCTGAAAAAGACGGAGCTCTCGGCCTTGTATAGAAACCTGTAGGTCTTTACCCTTAGGGGTTGTCACGTAAAGACACTCTACCAAACGTAAGGAAGTTTGGTTGCGCCCACCCTGCACATCCTCCTCCTCAAAAGCTAACGTTAAAGGCGACTATGCATTTTCAGAGAGATAATACAACGCAATGTCTCCCAATGGCTTGCTGCTAGTGCGCTGCTTCTTTGACACACCCCGCGCCGATCTCAAAAAAAGGTGGCCCCTATACCGGTTGCTGTCCTTTTAATCTTCCTTCCTGGCCCCTTTCTCGATCTGTCTGTCTGTCTGTCGAGTGGCCAAGAGGGAAAAAGAGGGGGGGGGGTCTTGCCCCTCCCCCCCCTCCCCCCCCCCCCCCCCTTCCCCCCTCCCCACTCGTCACAAGCAACTCCTCTCCCCCTTCCCTCCCTTTTCCCTTCCCCCGCCCCATTCCCCAATCCCCGCTCGATTTTTTAATAAAACTGCAGGTTTTTGACAGAATTCCTAATTTGCTGGCCCTGGTCATTAATTGCATATTTCATAGAGCGCATTCATGAGCAAAAAGTCGCTGAAAAGCGCCAGGGAGGACATTAGTGTAAAACCCCTGCCGTATTTAGATTTCCCTCGTCGTCGTCGTCGGTATAATTAAAGCAAAACGAAAACAGGTCCAAGTATTTTGCAATGGTTCTTGTGCCAGTTAAACAATTAAGAGCACAAAACAGCAGAACAGTATAAAAAGCCGCTGCCTGTACACCGCAGGCGGCCTGCAACCAGAGGACGTTTGGCACTCGTTCCAATTTAGAAAGCCATACATAAAAACAGGTAAAGAAACTGGCCGAAATAGTCGCTTGCAAGAATTGAAATAATAACATCCAAAAATTAGTCTTATCTGTCACGCAGACAAAGATCAAGGCTATTACGTTGAAGACGGCGCTTGTCCAAGAAAGAGCAGGCCAAGCATCGATGTCCTCGAGTTTTTCTTGTCCCACCAAAAAGAGAGTCAGGGTGGCCGACACATAACAGCCGAGCAAACGAAAGACTTCGTTTTTCCTGAACTGTTGTGAATCGGCAGTATCATTTTTTCCGCGGGAGTCAGAAGAAGAAGAAGCAGTAACATTTTTGTTGCGGGGCTTAGAGTAGCAGCAAAGAAAGTAGCAGCAATCAAAAAAGGCGTATATCAGCTGGATGGCAGCCGCCGACAGTGCCAAACGCAGCGAGGTGAGGTGTTCGGTACAAGGCTGGTCGAACAGCAGTGCCACATTAATCACAATGAAGACGTAGGCTATCACCATAACGCCAGAGAAAAGGGCATCGCTATAGGTATTAGGAGATCGCACATCCGTGATGCTGATGAGGGTGTGCTTTGCTCTGCATATCCCCCAAACATAATCTACCAGCAGCCACAAACAGCAAGTCCTGTAGATATTTAAGCATATATCAAGTGAGGAAAGTCCAAGATAAAATTTGTTTTCCTCCTCGGGGGCATCGGCCCCGGGGAGGAGAGAGAGCGAGAGAGGGAGGAAGGGGGGGGAGGAAGGGAAGCTATTGCACTCGGGAGCGGGAGAGAGAAAAGAAGGGGGGGGGGAGGGGGAGTGGGAAAAGGGGCCCTACAAATGCTACAAGTAGAGTTGTAAGGTTTTTGGTGTAATGTGCTTTTTGTCGTCAGATTTTTGATGCAGCAGAAGCAAGAGGTGGAATTGCAAGTAAAGATAAACCGGGTCGTAGCAGAGGCGTGCGTGCAGGCTCTTGCTCAGCTAGGCCCGGTGCCAGGCTCACAGGCCCGTTTGGCGGCGTGGGAAACCTTGGCACAAGATTCCGTTTCCCGCAGCGCTCTTCCTACCAGCGCCGAGCTGAAGCTTTTTTGGAAAAATTCCTGCTGGTGCAATGGCAGGGACTTGCGGGGCTGCGCGCAGCAATATCAGGCTTGAACGAAGGAACAGCCCGGTGTTACCTGGCGGAGCTGGCGGCGGAGCTGTCCAGGCTAAGCGAACAGGACCTGAGCCGCGGGGCCGCGCGGCGCTGGACGGGCAACTGGCTCGCTGCTGCGCCGCAAGCTTCCATGGAGGTTTTGTTGGTTCTGGATCACCGGGAAGCGGGGCTGCGGCGCTGTTTGCAGGGGCTACCCTTTGTCGCGTGCGAGGAGCTACCCTTAGGCGACATTGCCTTTCGCCTGCAAGGGCGTACCAGACGCCTGTTTGAACGCAAACGAGCGGACGATTGTTTACAGGGCATCTACTCAGGTCGTTTCCAGGCACAGCGTGAGGCGCTGGCAGATTGGGTGCGCGAAGAGCCCGTACAGCGCAGCGGTTGCGTAGGCTACATTTTTGAAAGCCCCTGCTGGCTGCTGCAAGCCGAAACAAACGCGCAGAATCCTTTGCTGTTAGGCTTGAAGCGGGCGCAGGTGCTGTGCAAGGGCGGCTCCGAGCCAGACGCGGCGGCGCTGGCGCTGTTGCGCTCTACCGAGTGCAGCACGCAAATTAAGTACGGTTTCCAGTCCTTCAATACCGCCCACATTCTGCACACGGCAGTGCTGATCTTGAACTTGTTTCGTGCTTGGGAAGCTATCGCTAGTACTGGTGCAGGCACTGCTACGGGAGGACAACGGACCACAACTGGCGATAGCGGTAAATTGCAAGCCGCGGTAGTACACGAGCGCGCGCGCCAGGGGCGCCGCACCTATCGCGCGGGGTCAGACCTGTCGCTCGGACAGGCCGAGCGGCTTGGCTGTTACGCCGCAATCCGAGGGGTCAGCCCCGCGGTGGCTAGGGCGCTGTGTGCGCGCTACCCTACGGTAGCGAAACTAGTCAAGAGATGTCTGGACTTGGGGGGGGCGGGCTGCAGGCAGGAATTGGCAGCGCTGCAGTTCCGCGCCCGCCCCACCGCGCCGCCGCGCCGCTTGGGACCCAAACTTGCGACGCGCATCTTGTGTCGCTTGGGCGTTTACGAGTGCAATCGGGACAAAAGCAAACCCTGTACCTGCTAGCACGCGCGGGGAGGGGGGGGGGGAGAAGGGGGGAGGAAGGAGCGCGCGCGAAAGCGAGAGAGAGAGGAGAGAGAAGAGAGAGAGCCGCCAAAGTTATTTTAATTAAAGGAAGAGGAACAGAGAAAAACAGGAAAAAAATGTCAAGCGCACGTTTTTATTGGTATTGTGAAGAAAGCAATTGGCCCCCGGGGGCCCTAGCTGTACCATGCGGCGGGCCTGGCCCGCCGGACGGCGCAACCATCGTCACGATTGCACCAACACACGCAACGACCGCGGCTGAAATCGAAGAAAGGCTGTGCGCTGCACAGCCTTATTACGGCTGGAAATGGCAGGCTGGGCTGGACGCGGCGCCGACCCCGACGCCCGTAAAAGTGGTCCCTGGCCCCAACATGCACTACCCCGTCAAGCAGCTAAAGGACCTGTTATGGCCGACAGCGGAAATGCAGCGCAAACACCATCAGCGGAGCATCCTAGACAGCCCAAGCAACAGCCCGAGCAGCCCTGCTAGCGTAAGCCAAGCGATTCCCTTCGACTATATTCCCCTCGGGGCTTCGTTGTCGCTTGACGACGTTAGCAGCGAGGCAGAGAGTGAGAGCGTGACCGAGACCGAGAGCGAGAACGAGGCTCCGACGGAGCCGACGTCTCTGTCGGGAAAGAGGAAACGGCCGAGCCCCTCCCTGCCCCCGGCCGCGTCCCCCGCAGGAGGCTTCGGGCAGAGGCCTGAAGAGCGGCTCGTGGAAGAAGAGCTAAAGCTGTTGCAGATAAGCCATGATCCCCTGTTTGAGAAGGGCAGACAGTTGATCGTGTACCACGATAACAAAAGTCCCGGCAGCCGCGCCCTGTACAGCTCACTGAGCCGCTATCTAGCTCCCGGCAAGTGTTGCGAATTCCGGGGGGCGTCGTCGTCGTCGTCGGGGGAGTGCGAGGGCGGACAGCCAGGCGCCGCCACCTACGTAATATACGCCGGCAGCAAGAGCGAGCTTGTGGACATCCTAAACAGCGTTCTGCCGGCCAAAGACGGGAAGCGGGAACAAAACACGTGTGGTTTGGCGTTGGTGGGGCTGTCCTTCGACATGATTCGCTACCTCCGCATAGCTATGCAAGGTAAGGGTAACTCACACTTCTACGACCGCACCTTCACGTGGTACAGCCGGTCCAAGCGCGGGCTCGCCGACCATTACCACGTGTTCAGACAAGCGGTCGACAGCTACGACTCGGCATGGGACTGGCTCGCCACGGACGTGGAGCTGATTGCCAGGCGCTTCCTGACTCCCAACCTGACCCGCCTCGAACAACTGTTCACGGCCCGCCCGGGCCAGGCACTGGCGCTGGCCGCCTGGGGGATGGGTGCAGTGCTGGAACAAAGCGGCAGGCAGAACTGGTTCGCGGTCGTGTGCGGCCTGGAGCCTTCGCCCCCCTCCTCGGCCGCGGGGTTGCCCGCGTGGCGCTACTGCTGTCACAATTACAGCAACGTCAACGTGTCTACGCTCGCGGCCACCCACACGGTGGAGTGCCTGGACGTACCGCCCAGGCTGCTCCTGAGCGGCAACGATCCCACAGGGCCCGAGCCCTGCGAAGCCGCGCGTTCGGCCATCGTACTGTGCAGCAACGCGCACGCCCCGTAGATCAAACCGCCGACCACGTGCAGGGCCAAGGAAGGGTAACGGGCCAGCCGGCCCTCTTGCGTTGAATTGAGCACGCGGGACTGCAGCAGGTCCACGACCGTGGTCGTCGCGGCCGCGATGATGGCCATGCCTACCGACTTGTCGACTGTCACGCCTCTGAGCCCGGGCACGCCCGCAAAAGAGATAGGAGCGTCCGCTTGCACTAGTACCGGCGTCGCAAAGTAGGCAAACGCCAAGGCAGTAGCACTGCGCGCGATGTTCTCCATACTGAAGGTGTCGCTGATGGTCCCGGCAATCTCGTCCATCTTTTTTTACCCGTCTTAAAAAACAGTGCCACAGAATTTAATATTTTTTTATTGGTTTACAGTCGGAGGGGCTGGGGTGTCTAGGTCTACTGCTGCTAGCACGGCAGAGGTGTTGCGGGCGTGCGCGATGGCAGCGGTTTGCGCCGTGATCAAGGCCAGCTCGGTAACGGGGTTGAGCCTCGTCATGCCGATGCCGGCCTTAAGCTTCGCACGTTCGAGCAAGAAGAGCCACCGCTCGTTGGCAAAGCACTCGTCGGTCGTGCCGGCAATCTGGTAGCGCGTGCGGCTCGACACCAGGCGCTCGAGGCACGTCAGCCCTTGCTTCAGGGCCACGTTGGACATCTGGTCCACGGCCGAGTCGTCCAGCGTCTCTTCGGCCTCCTCCAAGATCGTGGGCAAACGCGCGCGGGCCACCTTGCGCAGAGCACGTGGTTCGCAGGGGATCCCTGCTTTTTTCAGCTTGGGTGCAATCAGCTCCGATTTGCCATAGGCGCACAGGAGCCGGTAGGCAGGGTCGTCGCGCAAGGGCACTGCGTCAGCCTCCTCGAACCGTTGCTGCGTCAGCGGCGGCTGGCGTTCTTTGGCCACGCGCCGTCTTTTCTTGGGAGGGGGCTGAGTCGGAGGAGGAGCTGCAGCCTCCTGGTCTGGCGGCAGCTCTTGCTCTTGCCGTCTTCCGCGGCCGGTGGCTCGAGATTGGCAAAAGGGTCAATCAGTTATACAAAAGAAGGGACTCACAACTTTCTTTTTTGTTATGCACTTCCGCTTTCGCCCCAACTTCTGCCTCCGCCTCCAGGTGCACCAATAGGCTCGTTGCTGGCCCTGTTGATGCCGACCCAGCCGCGCACGTTGCCGTCCTCGCGCTCGAAGGCAGAGACCGAAGGGATGCGGCTCTATTGCTCGTCGCGCATTTTCGAGGCCTGGTATTCTAAACATCAAGCGGACAGATAAGCGTATAAGCAAAAGGTCAGACAGACGGGCTTTGAGACCTTCAATCATTCTGGCGGCTTGCATACAACCATTCCAGTCGTTCCCGTAGCTGCGCCTTAGTTCGGTCAACCAGGGCTTCATGTTTTTGCGGTCCCCCTTGGAATCGTAGCAGTTGGTATTCGTGAAGTCAACCCCGTAGACTGCATCGATCTCGGGTGCGGTACCGACAAGCAGAACGGCACCTTTATACCACGAGGACAGACTGTTCTTGCTCAGGCGCTGGGCGATGCCCTTCATGCCGGTTATGGTTGCATTCGCGGGATCGACGATCCCATTGAGCGCAGAATAAATGATTGATGAAGTTGCGAGGGCATCGGTTTTTACGACGGGGTCGGTCTGGGTACCGTGCTCAACTGCATCGTTGAGGTGCGCGCCCGACTTCTCGTCGGTGGTAGTCGCCAGGCGCACGGGTCCTCGTTGTGGTGCGGCCTTTGTTCTTCGTTTTATTTAAAAAGGGCCACCAGAGAATAAAAATTTTTTTGTTGTCACTTGGCGCCGTTCAGGGCCGCTTCGCACTGCCTGGCCTGTTCAGGCGAGATTTTCAGCAGGATCTGTGCGTCCTGCACCTTGGGCGGCGGGAAGATCTTTTCAAGTGGTGCCTCCTCGACCGTGTCGTGCAGGGCCTCGAGCACTTTCTGTTCGGCCTGTGCCTCTTTCTGCCACTTGCGGCCGCCCTGCCTCAGTTCCTTTTCGTTCAGTTTGCCTAGCGCTAGCGCAAGCCGCGGGTTGAAGCTCTGCAAGTGGTGCATCTCGGCTTTTTAAAGACAAACTTACAAGAAAAAAATAATCAATTCTTCTTTCGCTTCTTATTCGGCGCACTACTCGTTTCTGCCATGTCCTTTCTCTTGGTGTTTAGCTTCACGAGCTTGATACCGAGCTTGGACAAAACCTTGTGCCATTACTTAATCAGCTTTTTGCCCCTCCCGCCCTCTGCCTGGATGCGCTCGGAGGCCTTTTCGATCATTTCGTGCAGCATGCGCGATTTCTCGGTTGGGCCCACGGGTCCCTGGCTCCGCGTCTTGCGCTACAGCAGCTCCTCGAACAACGGGACGGAGGGCTCCTCGTTGAGGCTGGTGACGAGCTTCTGGTCGTGCCACTCGTCGGTGCCGTACGCCAGCGCCATTCGGACTACCTTGAGCCGCTCTTCAAAGGTGAGCTTCTGGCTGGTGAGAATTTGCATGTCCTTCTCGGGCAGCTCTCCTAGCTGGTCCGGGAAGATCTTCTAGTCCAGGTCCGCCTCCGTGCCCTTGGCCGTTGCGGTCAGCACCAAGTTGGCCAAGTACCTGACGGCCAGGTTGTCCTTGTATTTTTGCCTGTTCTCGGGATCCTGGAGGATGCTCTCGATGACACGCTCAGTCCCCTGGCGCAAGAAGGCCTTGGCCTCCTCGGGCTTGCCCCGGACCTTGTCGAGCAGTTCTCTGTCGTTGACGCCCATGTTTCGCTTGCGCATAGCCTCCAGGATGCCCACGCGCAGCATGTTCAGGCTCTCCCTCTCTTGGCCTTTGGGCAGAGTTTTCCCGTTCATGGCATAATACAAGAGTTCCTGCTCGGCTTGCTTCGTGTCCAGCTCTCTGTCACTGGCCGATTCCATGTCCACGGGCGCGCCGCTTTCTTTAGCAGCTCGGTTCGCGTTGCCGGTCTGGGTAAAGTCCGATCCTGCCGCTGCTGTCCACGTCGAGTCGTCGCCGCCGCCGCTGGGTTGGCCCATGCCAAAGACTTTGCCAGCAGATGGGTTGCTGCCGTAGGCCTCGTTGCCGGCAGCGACCAGCACGGGTTGCTGCCGTAGGCCTCGTTGCCGGCAGCGACCAGCACGCCGGCGCCGCTCCTGTCGCTGTCCTCTACTCCTCCGCTGCCCTGACGACGCATCGGCCCGCCGACACCGGCAGCCACTCGCGCGGGCACACCCGCGGAGGCCCCGCCACCTGCGCCGACCGCGAGACCCCGGGACTGGAGCCAGCCTCTGGCAAACAGGCCCTGGAACAAGGCCTTGAAGCCGCTGACGATGCTGGGCTGCGTCACGAGGCCTTCGCCCACCGCCTGCCCCACGTCGGGCCGCTGAGTGAAGACGGGCACGACTTGGCTCTGTGCCCACTCCCAGGCCTTGTCCAGGCCGCTCCCCGCGGGAAGCTGCCTTTCTCGCGCTCGAGCGTGTTCTTCATAAAGTCTACCATGCCCGACCTCTTGACGAACGCGCTGAACTCCTCTGCGCTGGCCGTGTGCACCAGCCTCTTCTTTTCTTCGGGTGGCAGAGTGGGCGCCACGGCCTCTACCGCCGCTTCCTTGAGCTCGGTGACTTTCTGCTGTGCCTGTTCGGCCCGTTGCGCGAGCTCGCTACCGCCCGAGACTTCCTTGGACTCCTTGTATTTCCTGATTTCTTCTTGGTGCCGCCTGATTTGGTCGAGGAGCTTTTGCTGGACGTTGTCTGCAGTCTTTCTGTCCTTTTGGAGCAGCGCGTTGGCCCTTTCCTTGTAATCAGTGTGTTTTTTCTCGAGGGTGTCCTTCTGTTCCTCGGACTCTCGGAGCCGCTCTGTAAGCTGGCGCAGCCTGCTCTCGCTTGCCTGGCGCTCTCTGAGCAGGCGTTCCGCCTCCTTGACTTTGGCCGCGGCTTTCTCTGCCTTCTTGCTCTCCCGTGCTCTAGCCAGGGCGTCTTTCGCGCCCTTGAGCTCTTTCCTGAGTTTGAGGATTTGCTTGCTCTGTTTCTCGCTCTGGTGGCCCATTTGCATCACGGTCTCGTCCGCTTCCGCGATCGTGTCAGTGTTTATTTTCAGTCGTGCTCTGAGCTTCTCGACTTGTCAGGCCAGCTTGCTGTAGGTCTCGCTCGCTTCGGCCAACGAGATCTCTTGCTGCGAGGTTTCGCGTGTCAAGCTGTCCACGTGCTGTTGCAGCGCTTCTCCTCCCTTGTTAGCAGCCTCCAGGTCTTGCTGCAGGTGGCGCTCGCGCGCTAGCGCCTCTTCCAGCGCCTGTACGGCCTGTTTGTTTTCTGTTGTCAGCTGGTGACGGGCCTCCTCGCTCGCTTTTTTAGCTCGCTGGGCCTCTGCGCCGAGCGACGCCACTTGCTCCAGGGCCGCGTCTGCTAGCGCCCTCTGCTCGCGTGCGAGCCTCGCTTGTTGCTTGGAGTCGGTCTGCAACTGCTTGATCTCCGCTGCCTTGCGACGCAGGTCCTCTAGCAACAGCTGGCGGTTGCGCCTGTATTCTCTGGCCCGCGCCTGGAGCCACTGGTTGTGTTTATGGGCTTCTTGCAGTTCTTGTGCCAGCCCGGCGTTCTTGGCCCTTTCCGCCTCGGTGTTGCCTTCTGCCGTCTGCAGACGGTCGTTGCTCTCCTTGAGTTGCGCCTGTAGCTGCTCGATCTCGGTGTCCTTGAGCGTAATCCGGTCCAGGTACTCGCCGGCCAGTGCTTCTGCCTTTTTCTGCAGGGCCTCTACACCCGCCTTGTCCGACTCCAGCCCCTGGTAGGCTTTGTTTGCTTCTAGCCGCTGCTGGTCCAGCGCGGCGGCCCGCTCGTTGATCTCTTGCAGCTTCTGGTTAGTCTCAAACACCTGCCTGCTAGCATCCGCTGCATTGCGCGCTGTCTCGGCCGCTTGCTCCCTGTAGAGTTCCGCCTTTTGTTCCGCCTCCTCTGCTTTGCCTTCTAGCGCCGTCTTCTCTTCGCTGTACCCGAGCGTGGCCGCGTTCTTATCTCTGAGTTCTGCCGCCAGCCCCGCGGCCGCCTGCTGTGCGCTGGACGCCCTTTGCTCCGCCTCTTTTTTCTCCTGCTGAGCCTGCCATTCGGCTTCCTTTGCGTCTTCCGCCTTCTGCCGCAGCTCGTCGTTGGCGCCCTTGGCCTGGGCTGCCTGTTGTTTAGCCGCTTCGGCCTCTCGCGCGGCCCTGTCGGCCTCCGCTGCTTTCCGTGCTGCTTCTTGTTTTGCATTGTCTGCGACTTTCTCCAGCCGTTCATGTGCCAGCTTTTCTGCGCGTGCCACTTCGAGTGCATGGTCCCTTTCTGTCTGCAGTATAACAATTTTCTGCTGAAGTATATTGTAGTCGTTCTGGAGGCCCTGACCCGCTTGCTGCAGCTGGGCGATCCTCTTGTTTGCCTCGTCGATACGGCCCCTTGCGGCGGCGGCGAGACGGTCGGTGTATTGTCGGTACTGGTTGCTCACGTCGACGATCCTCCTGCCGTCATTTCCGCTGTTCTTGATCGTTTCCTCCAGGCGCGCGACGTAGGCTGCCAGGTCGTTGGCTCGTTTGCGTTCTCTCTCTGTCTCCCCTTTTTGGCTCTTAAGCTCCTCCAGGCGCTGGTTGGTTGCCGCCTGTTCTTGCTGTAGCTTTGTCCTGGCATCCAGTAACTCCTTGGCCTTTTCACCCTTTTCGGCCAGCGCTCGGTCGTGGGCCTCGCGCAGACTGGTCTGGTTCTTCTCTAACTCTTCCTTCAGTCGCTTCTGTTCGGCCAAGGCGGCCTGTTGCTTCTCGGTGAACTCCTTGTCTTCTTCGACTTGTTTTGCTAGTGTTTTGGCGCGTTCCTCTGCCTCTTGTATTCGCGCTTGCCAGCAGTCTTTCTCCTGCTGGAGGGCTGCGATGCGTGCCTCTGCTCTCTGGCGTTTCTCGGCGTCCAAGCCAGCGCCCGTCAAAAGCTTTTTCAGCCTCTCGACCTCGTCCTCTGCTGCAGTCAATTTTTGCTTGTACTGAGCATTCATGATGTCCGCGAGTTTTCTGGCGTTATCTGCCTCCTCTTGTACAAGAGCGACCGCCGCTTTGGCGGAATCGATATCATCTTCCAAGAGGCCGATCGTTGCGTCCTGTACGCGTACTGTTGCGTCACAGTGGTCGACCATCTTGTCCAGCTGGCTGATCTGCAATCGCAGATCTTCTATAAGCTTCGACTGGTCGGGCGGTGGTCGGGCGCGGGGCGACGCGGGCCGCTCGTCGAGTAGTTGCTCGCCTGGCTTCGGGCAGCCGGCGCGTGCGGGAGGAGAGGCGTCGTCTCCGTCCTCGTTGCCATCGCCGCCGTCACCGCCTTCGTCCCAGTTGATCTCACCGCCGCCGTCGCCGCCTTCGTCCTCGTTGCCCGACTGCGAGGCGCGGCGAGAGTGTGGCGGCGAAGCGGAACGCGAGCGCGATGGTGGCGGCGAAGCGGAACGCGAGCGCGAGCGTGGCGGCGAGGGCGAAGGCGAAGGCGAAGGCGAAGGCGAGCGCGATGGCGGCGGCAAGGGCGAATGTGAGCGCGAGGGCGGTGGCGACACCGAGGCGGAACGCGAGCGCGGTGGTGGCGGCGAGGCGGGCGCGATGGCGGGGAGGGCGGCCGCAGGATGCCCAGCGCCTGGTGCAATTCGGGGTTTACCCACTTCATGATGTCGCGGGTCTTCTGAGCCCTTTCTTTGTCGCTCTGGCCCGCGTAGCCCGTGGGCCCTGGTTGTTTGCCGCGGACAACGGGCTGGTTGTCGACCCATGACGGCTTGCTTGTTTTGGTCAGCTTGCGCGACAGGCTCTCCTTGTCTTCCTGGCGCATCCATGGCGCCGTGGTGTAGAAAGGGGGAGGTATCCTTTTTTAGAAACTTAGCGCCGACAATAAAAAAAATGTAATTGCCGCTCAACGACATATGAAAAAAGGCCATGGACGACAATGCCGGCCCGCTGGGCGCCCTGCCAGCGCCAAAAGACGCGGAGGAAGAAGAACCGATCGAGGAGAAGATAGACGAGTACATCCAGAAGCAGAAGGAAAAGAAGAAGAAGAAGAAGAAGAAGAAGAAGAAGGAAAAGAAGAAGAAGAAGAAGAAGAAGAAGAAGAAGGATGAGAAGGAAGAAGAACCGCTGGTGGAGGACCCGGAACAGCTCTCGCGCAACGTAGAGTACTTCTACCCCAAGGACCCGACTGCCGGCCAGCTGTTTGTGCTGGTGGGCAAGAGCAAACGCGGAAAGACTCACTTTCTGCGCTGGTTATTGTACTCGATGTGCCTCCGCAAGAAAGGAGCGTTCCAGTTCGGGCTCGTCATGGTAGAACCTTCGTTTTCCTGTACAAAACGCAGCTAGTCTTGTTGTTAGGTTCGAACTAAATTTAATCATTCGTATCGATTTCACTGGGCTTCGGAAGAGCACGTGCGCGTGTATGAAGGATTCAACAAAGAAGTCCTCGTGTAATATATGGACAACTTGAAAAAGCGCTACCAACAGCAAGTCTATCTCGAACCGAGCCTTTTGGTTTTCGATGATTTAGTGGGCATTTTGAACACTCAGGGTACGCGAATAGGGCGTGACACCACGTCATTCTTCTCTGCTTTTGTTTGTTAGACGGCTGGATGAGCAACTTTATCGGTACCTACAGGTGATTTTACTGCAACACACTGCGTCGTCTTTAACTCTTTCGGTGATTTCTGTGCAGGCATTACAACATCTCAATTTTCGTGGCAGTCCAGTATCTGACCGGCCGCCAGAGCGTAAGTCACAGTCACGCGCTTATGAAACTTAGACGTGGTTGTCTGTTTAGGTTTCTCCAATCATGCGCGAGCAAACGTCTTATACGATCATGTTCCTGAGCAAGAACCACAAGACGCTGAACGCGTTATGGGAGAATTACGGACGAATGATGGACAAGAAATCATTTTTTCGGTACACAAAAGCCTGTTGCTCCTTTTTTCACGCGCCCGTGTGTGTATGGCGTAGGCACTTGGCCCAGGCCACGGACCTCGAAGTGACTGGCACCAAGCATGCGTGCGTGGTCTACAGCGAACGAGTAGACAAGCTCGAGCACAACTACATGTCGTGGCTGGCGCCGGCATCGCTTCCGGACGGAGAGGTCATGCTCAAGGGCCCCGACAAGCCCAAGGAGCCGTCCAAGGGCTTACCAAGGAGCTGCGCCTGGCCCAGCTCGCGTGGCGCGCACCGAGCTGGGTGCCCAAGAACCTGAACCTGTCGCGCGGAGACCACGCGGCCCTGCAGAAAATGATGCACTTTGCCGACGCGGCCCAGAGCCGCCTGCGCAAGGGCAAGAGCCTGGCCCAGAAGGACAAGCAAAAGCTGCGGGAGATGGTGGCTTTTGGCCGGGACGCGGAGGCCGCGCCGAGGCGCGCTGGCGCGAGCAACAGGTGCCGCCGCCGCGTCCGCCGAGGTACGGCTACGTCTACGCCAACGACCCGACTCACCGCATGCACCCGTACCGCACGCCCAGCATGGTGAGGCGCGTCGACCAGCGGCCGGCTCTCGGCCTGCCGCCGAGGCCGCCACCGCCCGTCCCAGGCCCTTCGGGCGCTTTCGTGACCCCGCTGGTGAGAAGGCCGGGCCGGCCGGCCCCGCCGGACCACCTGCGGCGCCGCCTCTCGATTTAATGTTATGACACCCTCTCTTTAGTAAAAGAGAGGTGTTAGACCGGCTCCCAAGTGACCTGTTGTCAGAAGTCCTGGCGTGGCTCGGCCCAGGCGAACAGGCGCGCTCGGTGGCCTACCTCCGGCGCTACACGAACTGCTTCGTCCGCCCCAGGCCGCGGAAGCGGCGCAAGGCCGCGGCTGAATCGCGCACAGAGTTCGAGGGCCTGCGCCGCCTGCTCAACACGACTTTTTCCTTCAAGATCAAGAACCTCAACATGCTGCTAGCCCGAGTGGAAAAGAAAGCAGACAAGATCTGCTTCGAGTGCCTGTCACAGATTTTCTCACAGAATCTGTGTGCCGAGCACTTTTGCGCCAAGTACCGCCATGAACTGGTGACACTCGTAGAGGCCGTCAGGGCGCTGGGCCGGACTTCTTACCCTACCAGGCGGAATAGGCGCCAGGATGTGGTCGTACTGGCCTACGTGCCTATATACCGTTTTCTAGAGGCGTACCGGCGCAGCGGGTGGGAGGTAGTCCAGCAAAACATATGGGAACGCTTCTTGTGGCGGACCAGGGCGTTCGAGACCGGCCTGCTCTTTCTGCCTTGCTTCAATGCCGACCTTTTTTATACAACACACGACTGATTAAAAAAAACTTGTGTACGTAACCTTCAGACAAGTCCACAAACTCGTCATCCGCATGCTGTCCCTGATCTGTAAGTGGCTCTTCTTCGCTCCCGCAGAACTGGTATTCGGGCAGGGGCAACAACAGCGGTCCCCATGTCTCAATTTCGGGTACGGCCGGAACTGTAGTCGGTGCCTCGTTCGCAGCCGGGAGGAGGGTTTCTGTTGTGTCTGGTCCCACCTCAGCCAAAATTGTCCCAGCATCAACGACGCTTTGGCCATTGCGCGTGAGAGCGGGGATGACTTCTACAAGGGGAGGACTGCCCCAGGGGCTGACCGTGTTTTGCGGCCAAAATCATGCACTAGCGACCCGACGATCTCTGCAGCTACCTGGGGCTTCGCGACCCACGTCCCATCCTTTCGGCCGCCGCGATTCTTGAAGACGTGTCGTTGTACGCTTTCCAGTTTGTAGGGGTGAAGCTGCAAGTGTCCTTTTACACGGGCCGCGCAGCGGTTGCGGTCCCACGTAGGGTATGTCTGATGCACGGCGTCCACCAGCGAAATTTCTCCAAAGGGCGTGGTTCTGATGGTCGTCATATTTTTGACTTCTTGCCTTGTCTCGGAGGCAAGTTCTGCGCTGATAAAGCTAGGTAAAAAGTAACTGGCTGCACGCGGAGAAACAGTTTTCTAGAAAATCTATTTGCCCGGCCGGGACCACTCGATTAAAAACAGCTCAGCAAACATTGTGCTCAATTGTTCCGGCGGCACCGACCTGTCCAGCAGGTCGCTGACCAGGGAAAGTGTGGTGGTGCGGCCCGCGCCAGAACGCCGGGTCCTTCAGCCTGGCCAGGTTCTCGGCTTTGTGCATGTTAAAAAAGGCGATAGCTCTCCTTTTCAAGGCCTCGTGCTTGGTCTCGTGCTCGGCCGCGGCCGCGGCCGGCGGTGGCGGCGGCGCGGGCCGCGGCAGGGCGCCCAGCGCCTCCCGGTACTGGGCCGCCAGCCTGCTCGACTGCCAGGTCCTGGATCAGTTTCTTGACGTTGACGTCTGTTACGGTGTCGAGCAGCGGGGTCTCGCGCCGCACAAGAAACACCTGCTGGTAAAAAAGCTGCGAGTTCAGGTCTTGGTTAGCATGCGCAAGCACTCGAGATAAGAACAGCGGCCTGGAGACCAGGGAGCCTTTGCCGTACAGCGCGTAGGTCACCTCTCCATACAGCGCGCGGAGCAGGTGTTTGTTGCCCAAGAGCTTGTCTTTTTTGCCAGTAAAGTCAGAGTAGTGCTTCATGAGGTAGTCAAAGCATCGTTCCAACCCTGCCCCGTTCAGCACGGTCATGGCCTCGGCGTTGCCTAGCGCGGCCATGGCGCTCGTGCCGGCGCGCCGGTCCAGGACGCTTCGCCCAGGCAGAGACGGCGGCCGTCTTTTGCTTTTTCTTCTTGGGCGGTTGTTGCGGTGGCTGCTGCTGCGGCGGCGGCAAGTCGGCGGTCGAAGTGTAGTCGGACGGCGGGCGGTCAGTCGGCTTGAGCTTCTGGCCGCCCGAGTTGAGTGCGCGGTACTCGAGGTGTGCGTCGATCAGCTTGCGCATGTGCCCGAATATCTGCAGAATGCCGTTTGTGTCGGCGGTCAGCAGGCCGATGGGCTTCGGCACGGCCGTCAGCACCCATTCGTCGCTGTCGTCTGCCGGCGGGTCGTAGGTCAGCCAGCCCTTCTTGGCTTGGCCGATCTGCGAGACGTGGCGGCTGAGCGCGATGCTGGAGAAGACCCTTTCCTGTTGCTGCTTTTTGTGCAGCGCTTCCAAGTCAGAGAACTTGACTACCTCTACCCCTCGCATGCCCAGCGCAGCCATCAAGAAAACCGCCTCCAGCCCCCACAAGGGCCTGTCCGGCGCTGGCAGAAAAGGCGAGTCGGGGGCCTGGTGCACGCCCGCGCTCTCCGCCAGCAGGGCCTGGTACAGCGAGTCGAGCCACGCGAGTCAGCTCTCCTCGTGGATGGCGTGCTGGTGCTCCATCTTTTCGGTCCGGTTTTGTTTGTTCTCTTCGCTGTGCTGGCGCTCATGTTCGGGTCACTGAACAACCCGTTCTGCAGCACGAAGCGCGCGACCTCTTCACCAAACACGTCTGGGGTCTGCAGGTTGCCCTTGGCGTCCTCGCCACCGAGCAGCCACTGGCGGAATTTGGTGTAGCTCTGGTGCCTGGTCTTGGCTCCGGGAGCTACGGCATCCACCAGGTCATTGAGCACTTTCGCGTAGCTAAAAGCGTCGTCGGGGTAGCGCAGGAACATCCGGCAGTGAGCGAGCAGGCAGTCGCGGAGCGGTTTCGTGTTGCCGTCGCAGCCTTCGACCGAGCCCTCGTGCGGGCCGTAGAGGGCCTGCCTGAACGTCAGTTCGCCGTCCCCCCCAGTCGTCGCCGGTGGGCAGCCGGCGGAGGTCGTCGCGCACCCGAAAGGCCGCACGCCCTCCTTCCTTTGACGTGAAAAAGGACCCAGAGCCCTGCAAGCCCTGGTGGGTCTTCCGGAGGAAATCACCCACGCGCATCTTGCTGTTCTTGGGAAAGATAAAGTAGTCGCCCCAGTGCTCCGTCCAAAACTCGATAATTGCCTCCAGCTCAGCCGAGCGCTCGAAGCGCGAGGCGTCCGCGCCGGACAGGCGGACCCTGCCCAGCAGCGCCTGGTACTGCTTTGGCCAGAGCTTCACGAGCTTCTCGAGGGCCGCCACAAACGACGACCGGTACTTGCGCCAGACCGCAGCAGTAAACTTGACGGGCGGCAGCCCACGGGCCAAGGGCACTCCCGCCTTCTTGCCCCACGTGGCGAGCTCGCCGTGGCCCGGCGCCACTTTGACGTCCGGCTTCGCGATCTCTTTCCGCTCCGTGGCGTGCAGCGTGTCCATCATTTTCTGGCAGTTATGACAGAAGAGGCTCTCTTTTAATAATTAGAATTGAGAGGATTTAAATCCAGCATGTACAGCAGTCGCGCGACGAGCCTTCTTCCGTTTTTTGCGGAGCAGCTTCGAACCGAGAAGATGGCTCTCTCTCGGCCTGGCGTTGCCGTCGGGCGGGGTCAACAGGTTGCCTGTCACGGGCAGATACGACCAGCCCAGTGTCTGGCAGATGGTTGCCCAGATCGCCGTCTGTCTGTGCTTGCTTTCGCTCTGCTTGAGCGGCGGCACGCGCGCGGCGAGTGCGGGCTGTTGCATGAGCTCTAGCAGTGCTCGGAGGAGTGAAGAGTAATTTATAAAACAGACGCGAGACCAGCCATAACGGACCTTGAGCAGCGCCCTCACCGCCGGCCACGCCCCGTCCACTCGGTGGAACAGCGCCTCGAGCTCTTGGATCACTTCGCGAGCTGTCCCTGGAGCCGCCGAGCAGGTAGGCAAGGCAGGCCGCTCTGTCCATTGAAAGCGTGCCGAGCCGGCTCTTCTTGAACACATAGATCAACTTCGACGGGGTAATCCGTACCATTCACCCTCCACTTGTGGCAGAGGTCTCTGTAGCAAGGCCTGGCTGACTAACAACTTCTGATGAATCCCTCTCAACCCAAATACCTGCCTTGTAATCTCGCGAAACCTCGAAAGACGAGTGTAACCTTGCGGGCGCCTCGGCTGTTCCGTCATTTCGCCCTCGTCCCCCCGCATCCGGCCATTCACTAAAAACTGGCTCGCCCCGTACAGCGAGTGCTCTCTGCTCACCAGACCACATCTCTTGCAAAAGGTCCCGCTCGTTTCTTGGTTGAACACGAATTCGTGGTCGCACATCCACTGCACTTGTGTGCCTGCCGAGGGTGGAAATGAATCTTCAACAGCGGCCTGATTTAAATCAGGGCAGTGCAATTTGTTTCTTGGCTCCCCACCCTCTCTGCGACAAAGGAAAGAAAAATGGAAGGCACGGAGATACACCGCGAGAGGCTCTGCCTGCACTGCGGCCACCCGAGTGCGCGCGAGGACGGGAGGTGGTTCGAGCTGCCCGTCGCGTACGCACCCGTCAAGGGCTACCTGTACGTCTTCGGGCTCTTTTGTACGCCGGCCTGTGCGTGGGCCTATGTCAGCTACGGCGTGCCGGAACCTCTGCGCTCACAGGCCGGAGACTTGCTACACTCCTTTTTGCGACTGAATCTCAGGCAGCAACTGATAAAGCCTGCCCCGGCAAGATGGCAGCTGCTCGAGTACGGGGGCACCATGACCATTTCGGAATTCCGGCAGGTAGGAGGGGTCCGGGACTGGGTGCTACCTCTAGCCAAAAGACAGCCAACACAGAAACACTTTATTGGGCCTAACCAAGGCAAAGCCTACGTCGTCAAGCGCCTTTCGCGGCTTCCGGGACTGCGTCTACTTTCTGCTTCTTGACGCGTGTGGACGAAGCCTGTTTGTTCTTGCGCTTAATTATCTTTGGCACGCACCCGCTCTCCTGCCGCTCGAGCGGCTCGGGTGGCTCGACCGTGGGTTGCTCTTCTTCTTCGGCAGCGGCGCTCGACGAGACGATGGCGAATTTCAGGTAGCTTTCGCCACGGCTAAACACCAGCACGAGCGGCCCGTCCTTGTTGAGCCCGGGCATCACGCGCCCCTTCTTGCGTTCCTGGAAAGACGAGGCCTTGAGAATCTTCTTGACCATGTCCAACGAATAAAAGAGCCCGTCTCCTGCCTGGCCGTTCGGGTCGGCGCGCATCTTGGGCCGCTCAACTTCGGTGTGCGAAACGACCCCTGACAGGTAAGTGCTGCTCTTGCGCTGTTCCGAGACGTCGAGCAAACAGGACTCGGTGACCAGCCGGCCATCGGCGACGTAGAGGCGCGCGTGGCTGTTGGTCTTGTGGTGGTGCCTGGCCACCGCACACAGCGCGGTCGAGCTCACGTCGGCCAGCTGGTCGCACCGGACGGTGTTGCCGTCCGTCGCGACCATGTCCGCCGGCACGCGCAGATTGGACAGGGCACTGTTGTGTTCGAAGCTCTTGCCCTCGTTGTACATCTTGAGGGTCAGGTCGTTGTCGCTGTCCAATGAGAGCTCCAGGATCATTTCGGGCCTGTACTGCGTCAGCCAGTTGGCCACTTCCTTGAGATCGATGCAGAAGACCGCGCGCACCTTGCCAGAGCCAAACTGTACATACTCGCCTTGTTTTTGTTCAAAGGGCACCCACAACTCGGCGCTCACGCCTTCGGCGACACCGACGAGCCCGAGGCCGGTCGGCGTGGCATCGATCGTGGCCTCGAGCAGAACGGGTGCCAGGCACTCGACCGCCCGACGGAACGAAGGTCCGCCACTCTTGGTGCGCCAGAGAAACACGACTCCCATCCTACTAGCAGAGAAATTCAAAAGTGACAAGGCCCTTTTTTTTGACTGCTGCTTTTCTTTGAAGGCAGCCGATTTAATCCGCCTCGATTTAAATCGGCACTTGCTTTCAAATCGCAAGAGAATGCCTGCCTCACAAAAACGGAAATGTCTGTTCAATTGATCAAGGGTGCGGGCGGCGACAAGCAGCTGGCGGTCAAGTTCAATCCGGCCGAGGACTTGCCGAAGATTACACTGAAAGGCGAACCTCGAGCGGCGTATGGGTCTATTTTCACCAACGTCGTGTACGAGGGGAAAGCCCTGACTATCTTGTTGCCGCCGCTGATCGTGGCCTGGGACCCTTCCAGCTTCCAGGACTCCAAGAAGGTGACGATCGACCTGAGTTGCCGCGAGGCCACGACCCATTCAAGCGTGCTGGAGGCCTACCAGGTCCTCAGGGCCGTTGACGAAAGAATGTGCGCGCTGGTTGTGCAGGCCAGGGACAAACGCTTCCCACCGTTAAACGAAGCGGCCCTCTGGTGAAAACAGACAACGAAATCAAGTCTTACTACCAGGCCTGTACCCGTCCTCGTACCAGCGCCAAGAGCGACAGGGCGTGGACCGCTCGCCTGAGCTGCACGCTGACGGGCGCCAAGATCATGGGGGGAGAGGGAGACAACCAAGCCATTTCACGCGGTGACGTCGTCCGGTGCCTAATTCAATGACTACGCTGTGCTCGCGCCAGGAAAAGGTTTCGCTCGGCTTCAAGATAGTCCAGCTGCGAAAAATCGCAGAAGGCCTGCCTTACCCAGACATCAGTCTGACCGAAGAAGAGGCCTTTGGCGTGTCGCTCAAGGAAGACTCGGGAGCCGACTCCAGCGCCATGCAAATCGAGGAGGAGTTTGTTTAATTAAAAAAAAGAAAGAGATTCAAGCTACACAAGCAGCACAATCGGCCGGTCCCAGGGCCTTGCTAGCGGCCTGGGTTCGTATGTAATACGCAGTTTTGAGACCGAGCTGCCAGGCGTAGAACAAAGCGCTGCTGACTCTGCGTTCAGTTGGATTTGTCACGTGCAGGTTGAGCGACTGTGAGCCACACACAAACGAGCCGCGGTCGGCCGCCAAGTGCAGCTGCACTCGCAAGGGAACCTCGTACACTGTTTTGTAGATCATGTTGATGTCGTCAGGCAGGTCACAGTTTTGCACGCTCCCGCCGTCGGCAATGATCTTAGCCCTGAGCTGTTCGTTCCAGAGCCCGCGCTCTTCTAGCTCGCGCACCAAATGCCTGTTCCACACGACGTGTTCGCCAGAGAGCACACGGCGCACGAAGATATTTGAGTGGGGAGGCTCAAAAGATTCAAAATTCCCTAGAACGCTAGCAGTCGACGCGGTTGGCATCAAAGCAATTAGCTGCGAGTTTCGTAACCCATACTTTGCGATTCGCTGGCGAAGCGAGTCCCAGCGGTCGTCCGTCTACGACTTGCCGGGCCACAGATCAAACTGCAGGAGCCCTTGGCTGGCGGGGGACCCGCTGAAACTCTTGTAAGCCCCCTTCTCCTGTGCCAGTTCGTTAGAGGCCCAGAGAGAGCTGTAGTACAGTTACTGTGCTATCTTGACATTGAGCTTTTGTGCCTCCACGCTCTCGAACGGCATCTTGAGCAGAGCAAACACGTCGGCCAGGTCGTTTACGCCTAGGGCCACCGGACGATACAAGAGGTTGCTGCGTCTGGCTTCCTCCGTAGGATGGTCTGTAATGTTTATGACTGTGTCGAGATTTCTGATTGCTACACGTACGCACGACCGTAGCAGCTCGAAATCAAAGGACTTGCGGTCCTCCGACACGAACTTGGGCAGCGCAACCGAGGCCAAGTTACAAAGACTGTGCTCGCGATCGCCACACTCGCCACCTGAACTGTATTGGACCACTTCGGCGCAGAGATTTGAGCAGCGAATCGTGCCCAGGTTTTTTTGGTTCAATTTCGAGTTCACTGCGTCCTTGTACATAATGTAAGGAACGCCGCCCGACTCGATCTGCGCGCGGCAGACAGCGCTCCAGAGCTCGCGCGCTTTGACGGTGCGCCTCGCCAGGCCCAGCCTCTCGGCCCGTGTGTACTGGCTCTCGAACTCCTTGCCACAGAAGGCGTCCAGGTCACCTACGCCCGTCTCGTCCGGGCAAAAAAGTGTGCGCTTGAATCGATATGGCCGAGAAAGGCTGTATTGCCAGAAAAGCCTGGAAACGCTGCCTTTTTCGACCATATCACATGCACAGACCGCGAAGCCGCCTTCGCTAAAAGCGCCATCAAGAAGGTACCAAAAAGAAATGTACTCTTTCAGCCGGAATCTCGACAAGAGAAAGGGGGGGGGGGGGCGCCCGGCATTGGGGGGCTTAGTTGAGATATTTCATGTATTTTTTTTGTAGCTTCTGCGCTCTCCCCCTCCCTTTGCCTTTCCCCTGTTCTTTGAGCCCCCCGGGCTCAGGGGGCTCAAGGGGGAGAAGGAAAAAAGGGGGGAGGGGGGGAGCGCCCCCCCCCCCCCCCCTCTAAAGCTACAAACCAACGTACTCACTTTGTGACCAAGTACAGGCATGGCCCTGCCCCTTGGCTTTACGGGCACTGTCTTGACTACAAACTCCGTCTAAGTCATACGACGAGTGACTTCTCCAATGAGGCGGCGCACTCTCTGGGGCAGAGGGGCAAGGCCTCACCTCCCCCCTACATGCTGCGCCAGCGGACGGGCCCCAAGAGGATAAATCCCGAGAGAAGAAGCTCAAACCCGTGCCGCCTCATTGGAGAAGTCACTCGCGCTCTGCTTCACCCTCCCCCTCTACCGCTCCTAGTTTTCAGTGTCAAGTGTAAGACTTTTTTGAGTTTTCATTAAAAAAACTTCTTTTGCAGTTCTTGGCGCCCCACTCCCCCATGCTTCTTTCCTCTCCCTCTCCTATTTCTCAGTGTCAAGTGTAAGATTTGTCGAGCTTTAATAAAAAAAGTTACAATTTCTTGGCGCGCCCTTATTTCAGCCATATTACAACCCTGCGTACTGCGCTAGGCACTCACAGGCTGGACAGTGCTGCAGGCTGTGGCGTGCCAGCAGATAGTTTTCTCGATTTTCAGGGTGATAGATTCGGGGGTAGACGTTCTTGTTGAGCACGTGGCGGCATTGCGCGCTCGTGTGCTAGAGGCGCTCGCCGGGGAACACCTCCAGCAGCGGAGCCTGTCGTCGCATTTGGGACGCGGTTGTGTGTTGTTCCACAAAGACCCTGATATGTCCTGTATCGATGACACAGCCAACATCGCCACCGCCGCCGGCCGCGCTCCTGCCGGGGGGCAGGCCCCCCGCGCCCACCCCCTTTTCCTTTCAGGCCGCGCAAGCGGTCTGGCTCTTGGCTTGGGCGACAACTCTAGCACGCCGCTGCACGTTGGCTTCCCAAAAAAAGTTCACTTATTTTTGCTCCCGCTTCAGCCCGCGCCGGCGGGCTGGTTTCAGTGTTAAGTACAAGACTTTGTCGAGTTTTAATAAAAAAAGACTTTTCTTGCACTTTCTTGGCGCCCCACTCCCCCTGCCCCTTCCCTCTCTCCCTCTCTTGGTTCTCAGTGTCAAGATTAAAACTTTGGCAGGGATTTTTTTTATTAATTTTTTTTTGTACATTCTTAGCGCGCCCCTGCCCTCCCCCTCTCTTCTTTAGATTTGTTTTGTGCCTTCTCTCCCCTCTACTTCCCCTAACCCCTGAGCCCGTGGGGCTCAAAGAGCAGGGGGCAGAACTAAACACAAAACTAAGAGGATGCCACTGAGTTCATGCCGGGGCGCCCCACCCCCCTTCATCAAAAGATTTTTCCTGCCACCCTCCCCACCCCTGCTCCTTGAGCTTTCTGGGCTCAGGGGGGTGGGGAGGGGAAGGGGGAAGGGTGAATTGCGCAGAAGCTACAAACAAAATAAATACATGCAACGCCTCCGCTAATCCCCCCTATGTCGGGCGCCCTCCCTCCTTCCCTCTTACTGACGGGGGGGGGGGGGGGGGGGGGGAGAAAGATAGATTGATCCTCCCCCGGCCCCTTCTTCTCTTAGTTTTCAGTGCCAAGATTACAACTTTGTCATGGATTTTTTTTAATTCTTTTTTTACATTCTTAGCGCCCCCCGCCCCCTTCTTCCCCCCTTCCTCTTCCTCCCTCTTTTCCCCTTCTTTCTCCCCGTCCGTTCCCTTTGTTGTCGGGCAAAAAAATCTTTTTCCTCTTTTCATATTTTTCTGACCTTGCGCACGGTGGCCGAGCCATGGCACGGACAGGACGCCGTCGGGGTAAGTGAGGGCTCTTGTTCTCCTAGCACATTGACCACTGCCCATCCATTCATCGCAGGGTCGTGCTGGAGCACGGTGCTCTGCTCTTAGTTTTCAATGCCCAAGTGTAAGACCGTCGAGCTTTAATTCAGCGTATTCTTTTTCGTACTCTCTTGGCGCGCGAGCAGAGCACAAACGGTGCCGGCCAGGGTTCTAATATAGGCTACCGCAGAAGCATGAAGTGGGCTGGATGCTGCGGCAGCCTGAGGGTGCCGTTGCAAGTGTCAAGTGTAAGACTTTGTCGAGCTTAATTCAGCGTAAATTACATTTTCTTGGCGCAGCTCCCTCCCCCTGCCCTTTCCCTCTCCCGCTCACTGTTCTCAGTGCAAAAATTACAGCTTTGTCAGGGATTTCTTTTTAATTATTTCTTTTTTGTACGTTCTTAGCGCGCCCCTGCTCCTCCCCTTCCCACTGCCACTCCCGACAATTCGTGCTTCCTCCTTCCCTGCTTCTTCCCTCTCCCTCTCCTAGTTCTCAGTGCCAAGATTAAAATTTTGTCAGTGATTTTTTTTAATTAATTTTTTCTTGTACATTCTTAGCGCGCCCCTACCCTCCCCCCTTCCCTCTCCCGCTCCCGATTCCGATTCTCAGACGGGGAAGGGGGGAGGGCCAAAGACAGATCGTGCTTGGAAAAAGGGAAAAAAAATTTTTGCTCGACAACCAAAAAATAGACGGGCAAGGGGAGGGGGCGTAGAAGGGCAAGGGGGCAGAATTGCAACGAAACTAAGAAGATTCCATTGAGCCCATGGCAGGGGGCACCCCCCCCTTGTATCCTCAGATCCTTTCTGCCATCCTCCCCTCTTCCCTCCCCTGAGCCCAGGGGGCTCAAGGAGCAGGGGGAGGGAAAGGGTGCAGAAGCTGCAAAAGAAATAAATACATGCAACGCCTCCACTAATCCCCCCTCCCGTGCCGGGCGCTTTCTCCCTTTCCTCTTACCGACGGGGGGAGGATGGAAAGACAGATTGATCCTCCCCGGCCCCTTCCTCTCTTAGTTTTCAGTGCCAAAAATTAAAACTTTGTCAAGGATTTCTTTTTATTAATTTTTTTTTACATTCTTAGCGCGCCCCCCCCCCCTCCCTCTCTCTTCCCCTTTAAACAAACGAAAGAGGGGAGGGGGCAAAGGGAGGGTTTTCTTTCCCCTTCCCTGTCCCCTTCCTCTTCCCTGTCCCCTCCCTCTTCTCTCTCCCCTCCCTCTCCCTCTTCCCTCTTTCTTCCCTCTTCCCTCCCTCTCCCCTCTTCCCTCCGTTCCCCCTCCCCTTTTTTCGAGCAGGAGGATTTTTGTCTTTCTCTTTCAATCTTTTTTTTTGCACAAAATTTGTCGCCAACTTTGCGTATGTGTACGCCTGGCATGATATAGCCGGAAAAGGCAGTATTGCCAGAAAAGCCTGGAGACGCTGCCTTTTTCGGCCATATCACATGCACAGACCGCCAAGCCGCCTTCGCTAAAAGCGCCGCTCTTGCAAGCTAAAGGGGAGGGGAGGCACAAGACAAATTTAAAGGAGAGGGAGCGTATTTTAAGAAGCGGACATCACACATACTCTTAATTTTTGTGTCTGTTTTCTTCGTGCATATACTAGGGTCGACTATGCAGGTGGGCTTGGGCGGTCGTGAGTTGTACGATTGGGCAAAGGATAATACTACTACACGCAGGACTACGCACAAACTCAATCAAGAGTGGGCTGAACTCGATACATTTTTCCATATCAACGGGGGCACGCTCGAGGCGTTTGTGCAGGTACGCTTTGGTTTGTTTCGGCTCATGTTGAAAACAAACTTGTGGCTTGTGTGTCAGAACAGAGAGCTGGTAACAATCGCCTTGATCCTCAAGGCGACATATGAAGACATTGAAATGGAGGGCGGTAGCTACACACACGGAGAGCATACAAGATATGCTAGCGCCAGACAAAAAGACTCGACAGCGGCTGATGCGACTGGGCGGCGCAATCCCCGCACAAATGGCCCAGTGGTCCAGCCACTAGTCGAAGCAATGCATCCCCTCTGGGACCAATATGTACAGTCTCTATACAAATTTGTCCAGGAGTCAGACAGACCTAATCACATGGCAGCCGGAACTGAAGCCTATTGGGATATCATTGTACGGGCCAAAGGAAGAAGACCCTGCCCGCACTGCCAGCGGCGCCGATCTTACACTCACCACACCTACCTCCAAGATAAAGAAGTGTTTCGCGCTGCCCAAGTGTTGTATCGGTTGTATGGGCCTTGGGGCGGCCGACCTTGGCTAGCAGCAAGCAAAGAGAATAGACAGCCGTAAGCGGCGCCCTGGGAAAGCGGCCTGCTGATCCTGCCGCGGTTGGCACTGAGAACCGGGAGCGGGAGAGGGAAGGGGCAGGAGAGGGGGCACAAACCGCCAAGCCTCCTTCGCTAAAAGCGCCATCAAGAAAGTACCAAAAAGAAATATGCTTCAGCCGGAGTCTCGACAAGACTTTGTCGAGCTCCATCAAGGAAAAAATTATTTTTCGTACTTTCCTGGCGCCTCCCTCTTCTCCTTCTCTTTCCCTCTCTTAGTTCTCAGTGCCAAGATTAAAATTTTGTCAGGGATTTTTTTATTAATTCTTGTCTTGTACATTCTTAGCGCGTCCCTAGAGAAAGAGAGGTTGCGAAATTTTAACGCCTGGCTGACACGTGAAAGGGAAAAGGCTTTAGACAGAGTGACTGCTGCTGAACGCGAGGACAAGCTGCAGCAAGCTCAAAAGCAGGCTCTGCGGCATCTTCCTAGTTTTGTTTCAGTTCTGCCCCCTGCCCTTTGAGCCCCCCGGGCTCAGGGGGCTCAGGGGGAAGAAAGAAAAAAAGGGGGGAAGGGGGGGCGCCCCCCCCCCCCCCCCTCTGTGGGCTCCGAAAAAAAGTTGACTTATTTTTGCTCCCCCCTCTAAAGCCTTTGTTTAAGTTCTGCCCGCTGCTCTTCAAGCCCCCCCCCCCCCCCGGGCTCAGGGAGCGAGGGGGAGCGAGAGAGGAAAGGGCGGAGGGGGGGGAGAGTGCGCCAAGAAATGATACAATTTACGCTGAATTAAAGCTTGACGGTCATACACTTGGCACTGAGAACTAGGAGAGGGAGAGGGAAGGAGTGGAAGCACGATCTGTCTTTGCCTCCCATCTGAGAACGGGGAGCGGAAGAGGACAGGGGCAGAGGAGGAGAGCGCCCTTGCCCTACAAATTAGGGTCAGAGAAATGGGGGAGGGAGGGGGGCGCCCCACTCTCGCCTCCCTCTCCCCTCTTTCTTCCCTCTCCCCTCTTCCCTCCGTTCCCCCTCTCCTTTTTTTTCAAACAGGACTTTTCTCTTTCTCTCTTCTTTTTTTGCACAAAATTTGTCGCCAAATTTGCGTATGTGTGCGCTTGGAATGATATGGCCGAAAAAGGCAGTATTGCCAGAAAAGCCTTGAAACGCTACTCTTTTCAGCTATATCACATGCACAGACCGCCAAGCCGCCTTCGCTAAAAGCGCTATCAAGAAAGTACTAAAAAGAAATGTACTCTTTCAGCCGGAGTCTCGACAAGGGGTAAGGGGGGGGCGCCTGGCATTGGAGGGGGGGGGGGGGTTAGTTGAGACGTTTCATGTATTTTTTTTGTAGCTTCTGCGCTCTCCCCCTCCCTTTGCCCTTCCCCTGTTTTTTGAGCCCCCCGGGCTCAGGGGGCTCAGCGGGGAAGGGAAAGAAGAAGGGAGGGTGGGGGCGCCCCCCCCCCCCCCCCCCTCTAAAGCCACAAATCAACGTACTCATTTTGTGACCAAGTACAGGCAAGGCCCCCCTAGCCTCCCCTCCCCCCTACATGCTGCGCCAGCGGGCGGGCTCTAAGAGGATAAAGCCCGAGACAGCCCTGGCAGGGTACCGCCATTGACAAACACACTAGGGTTTTTTTTCTTTTTCTTTTTATAGGGGAGGGGGCCCAACCGCGACAATGCTAAGTTTTTTATAAAGAATTTTTGTACTTTTGTGGCTTGTGTTGTCTTTGTGCTTCATCTCGCTATTAATAATAAGCTTAACCCTTACTAGCCGGCAGAGAGCTGGCCCATTTCGCAATCATTCTCTCCGTACACCAGCCTCTCTACGCGACGTATTTCAGACAACGGAGTCACCGCCAGCCTCTCGCCAGCTATTTGCAGGCTGGAGACGGTGGCGGGGAGCAGCGGGGGTCCTTGCTCGGTCGGGCCCTCGGCTAGGCCCCGACTCGAGGCCGGCTCAGTCCAGGGCGCGACGCAGAGCACGTATCGTCTGAGGAGGTTGCGCGCGTATTCGTGGTGGCTGGTATAATATTCTGGCCCGTCCCGCAGGTGTGTTAGGGCCTGGTCAGTGTTTTGGGCATCGTGGCCCAAGGACGGGCCCAGCTCTTCAAACAAGCTCCAGGGCACGTCCGGGTGGAGCCAAACCTGGCGCAGCGTACTGCCAAGCAGCAGAACAAAGCTGTTGGGCGCCTCGCCCCCGAAAACGTCCGACAGGGCTTGTTTTAGATGGACTGCGAGTTGCTGCACGTTGGTTTTCACACGTTCACATTCTGCGGCCACAGCGTGGGAGGCTGCGTAGACGGGCTCCAGCAGGAGCGCCTGCAGCTCCGCAGGGCACTGCAAGATAGCTGGATCGATGATGTAATCGTGCTGCAGCGTGATGTAGGCGGACAGCACTTGTGGCGCCAGCGGGGTGTGCTGCATCATCGCTTGTATTTTCAGCACAGCCCTGTAGGCGGCCGCCTGCTCGTATGCGTAGCTGTGCGCCGTCCATTCTCGACAGACAGAGGCGGCTTCCGGGTTGTGCAGCAGCCCCGCCAAGGTGGTCAGGTCGCGCGGGTCGAGAGTCTGCGTGCGCCTGGACGCCGGGACCAGCGTGGCCAGGCAGGTGGCGGAAAGCGCAACCGGTGCCAGCACCCAATACACTTCCCAGGCCTGCAGGGCCAGACAGAGCAAAAGCGCAGTGTGCGTGCACAGCCAAGCGGACGGTTCGTATTGCGGAGCCAGCCTCCGGGCGGGGCCCAGGGGTTGCGAGAGACCTAGGTACAAACCCCCGTGGATTGACCAGACAACCTGCTGTGCCACGACTGCGATGGGGCAGGGCACTGGCCTAGCCCCCACTCGACAGGCTAGCTGAATACCGATCGGAACCAGCGCCAGCGAAACCAGCGCCAGATTTCCCCTGTGGTATCTGGCGGGATCGAACTGCATGAGCATATCCCAAACCGTCCGGCAAGCGGACCAAGCTGGGCCAGCGGGCGGGGCGGGCGCGTGCGGGAGCCTGGTGGCCAGTTGCGCCACCTTCAGCTCCTGCCCACGCAAAGTCAATAGCCTGCCTACCGCGATTGCGTAACCGACCCCTGCACAGGAGACCGACCCTAGCAGAATGCTGCTGCGGACCTCCGGCCCCATGGATCCGCAGGAACAAAAAAGTACAAGCAGAGCTACCAGGCCTGCAAGCTGGCAGAGCCAGGCCGCGACCAACTGGTGGAAAGCGCGCACCTGCCAGGAAAAGCACCGGCGTTTAGGGACCGCGATCGCCAAGCAGAGGCCCAGGCAGATGATACCTCCCCCGCTGAGCGCCGACTGGAGTAGGGCCGGGCAGTTATCCCCCGCCGGCCTGACCATGCACACAAACCCCAAGACCGCCTCTTTTAAAACAAGAGAAAAAAAAGAAAACCTCCCGGCGCGGGCTTCTGCCCCCTCCCGCTCCCCCCGCCCCGCCCTCCCCCCCCCCCCCCCCCCCTCCTCCGCGCCCCGTCTTGTTTTCTTTCCTTCCCTCCTCTCCCCCTCCCCTCTCTCTTCCTCTTCCTTCTCTTTTTACTCTGTCCTGCCAGCCGGGGCTAGCGGGGGCGAGCATGTTTTGAAATCGCCTGCGAGCCAGCTAGGAGCGTTTTGGGTGAAGCGCACATACATGCCTACATTATCTCTGGCGTGTAGTTTTTGCAGAATTGCGCGCTCCCCTTGTTCCGTGTTGCAGATAGCACCCAGACCAGCTTCAGGGCCCCGGTGGGCTCAATTTCATACCTGTCTCTGTACAAGGAGGAGTAAGGCTGCTGGTGCGTGCTCCAGCCCGACAGTTTAGTTTCGCTCGTGGCGTAGGCAGAGAATCCGGATTTGGCGGACTTGGGTCTGCGACACAGTCGATAGATCCAGAGCTGGCTCGGGCGGACCTCCGGCGGTAGGATCAGCAGAGTGCTGCTCACCTCAACGACGCGCATGTCGGCGAGTTGGGTGCGCGCGATACTCGCCACCCTGCCGGGGCCTTGCCCAAAGAGTGTTCCTCGCAAATAGCACAAGCCCCCGTCCGAAGGCCTAAAGCAAACGACTGCATCACGGTCCACTGAGGCAGGATGTGCTCCTGGGTCGGGGGGTGGGCGCACGTACTTGTCGCAACTCTTCCGATGTGCGTCTAGGTTTAGCCACGACTGGAAAGCGGCACTGTCGCTCGTCCAGCCAAACCGGCCGAATTGTGCTGCGTCCAGCACGTACAGTTCGGGCAAGTGCCGTCACTGCTGCCGCTCCTCTTGCTGCCGCTGCCACGCGCGCAGGCGCTCCACCTCCAAACACAGTTCGTCCCACCCCGGCGCCCCGACAGCACGGCCCGTGCCACCGGGCTGCCGAACGTGGATCAAGCAGTTCGTGCTAGCTTGCGCCGGCTCCATGGACACAGGCCCGCTCGAAGATTCTTGTTTAATTTTTATTTATTATCATCATTTATAAGCACGAGGCTGACGGGGGGGGGGAGAGAAGGAGAGGAAACTTCCCCCCCCCCCCCTCCCTCGCCCTGAGCCCGGGGTGCTCAAAGAGCAGGGGAAAGGCTGTTGTGCGCACTCGATCTTGATTGTTCTTTAATTAAAATTTATATGTTTACAAGTCTAATCCCTGGTACATTGGAACTGCAGGTCCAGCCCCCACCCGCTGTTCGCGTCTGTGCGCTTAGCCTGAATGTAGGAACGATCATAAATTATAGTAAAGACGTCGGGGCAGGTCGGGCAGTCCCAACGCCAGTTTGCCTTAGTCACAGTCGAAGGACACCACGTTACTGTGTATGGCGCAGCGATTGTCTTGAAATTAGCGGAAGACTGACCTATCTGGGCCCAGAAGTACACCAGGCTGCGGGAGGGGCTGGGGGTGGGGGTGCGGCTCCTGCTGGGCGTTCGAGTCGGGGTAGGCGTGCTAGTGCGCGTGGCGCTGCGCGTGGGCGTCTGGCTCGGGCTGGGCGTCCGGGTCGGAGTGGCGCTGGCGTACCGCGTCAGCACGTACAGCTCCGTTCCGTCGTCGCCGCAGCTCTGCAGGCTCAGGGCAGTGCTGGCGCTGCTGGCCGCCACGCACAGCAAATCGTCCGGCGCCACCAGATTGTACAGGGGCCCGGCATAGCCGGGCTGCACCCAGCGCGGCTTCGGGAACGACACCCGACGCAACGTGAACCACTTCACGGAACCTAAGGGCTCCAGGCCGAGCGGATGGGATTCGAACCGCCAGCCGCTGCGGTTGCCGTTAACCACGGGCACGCTCTGCCACTGGTAGGGCGTGGTCTCGTTGTAGAACGTGACGGAGTAGCGGACGCGATCTGCGTGCGGCTCCAGATAGCCAGCATGGACAGGTCATCCAGGCCGGCGGCGCTGGCGCGTGGGTCCAGAGCGGCGGTAGTCTGAAATACAGTGAGCGTAGTGGTCCCCCGCCCCTGCGCCCGGAGCCACCACAGCTCTTCTTGGTCCTGTTGCAAGTTGGTGAGGAAAACCGAGACCACCAGGTAGACGGGCCCGTAGCGCACTTCGTAGGCCAGGGGCGCGGGGGAGGGCGGCGGCGAGGGTGCGCGCGAGGCGCTGCGTGTAGGCGAGATCGAGGGCGAACTAGAAACCGCGGCGCCGCGCGTCAGGGGTTGCAGCTCGGCGCAGATTTCTTTTTGTTCCCACCAGGACACGATCGGGTTGTTGTTGCCCACAGGTTGCAAAATACACCAAGTAAAAGTCGAGCTCCCACCTGTAGCGCACTTTAGCTGTTGTGACAATTTGATGCTGGGCCCGCTCCCTGCAAAGTCCCAACGGCTTCTGGTGCTGTTGTTCCACGAGTTTATGTTGCTCCAGACCATAGACGTGTATATGCTTCTGGCGTCTGAGGCGCAGATGGCCAGTTCCTCACCGTTTATCGTGGTGCCGTACATGCCTGGATGGCTTGAGATGTATTCCTGCAGGTAGTTGCCGGATCCGGGGTCGGCGGCCCGCAGGAGCAGCTTGCTGCTAGTTTGTACAAAAGCTCAGGCGTCGAACCACGCCTGGTCACCGGCGCAAGTGTGCCATTGTTCGGTCGTGGCGCACATACACAGACCCTTGACGTTGTCTTTGAAGACCCACGTTGGGGGGGGGCGGGACCGAGAGACCGAGACGGACTGCGAGCTCGTCGGTGAGCGGCTGGGGGTAGCCGTCGTCGTGCGCGACCGCGAGGGTGAGCGGCTGGGGCTGCGGGACGGCAGGCTCCAGGGCGCGTTGGCGCTGAGCGCGCGCGTGCGGGCCGACAGGTGGCAGCTCGTGTCGGACGGCACTGGTTCCTCGCAGCGCTCGCCCATGAAGCCCTCGTCGCACAGGCACACGGCGTACGGCCGCTCCGCCAGCCAGCTCTGTTCGGCGCCGCCCGCGAGCGCGGCCGGCCAGCGCCCGCGCTCGCACAGCTGGCCCCGGCCGTGGCAAAAGCTGTGCCGCGGGCAGCAGCCCGCGGCGCCCCCCTCGTTCTGCCAGCAGCGGCAGCGGTCGAACTGGCAGCCCAGTTCTCCGGCTGCACAATAATTCTGCTCCGGCGCAGGCCGCGCACGAGCCCGCGGGCCTGGCCAGCGCTAGCTCGTAGGGCCTGCAGGGGGAATAGCGCGTGTCGTGCAGGCTCCGGTCGCAGGAGCGCAGCCGCAGCATGCCGCTGTCCGGGCACGCTGTGCGCGGCTCCGTCCAAGCCCCCTCGCCGGTGCCGGCGCAGCCCGCGTAGCTCGGCAGCTCTCCGCGGCACGGCCAGCGACAGTACACGCTGCAGAGCCTGCCGGCGGCCGAGGCGTCGGGCACGGAGTTTACCAGCCAGGGCTGCAGCGTGATGCCCGGCCTGCTGGCCGGCTACGGCCTGACCATGGCGCCTGGTGACACGGGCAAGCAGCTCTTTATGCTCGGCGCGCTCTCAGAAATCGTGTCGCAATACGCCTACGAAAACTACCTAAGCCCGGCCGGCGAGGGCCACTACCGCTTCTAAAAGAGCAAAAATTAAAACTTGTGGTCCTTCACTTAAGAAGATGACCACGACTGTCGTGACACCGGAAGAAGCCCTGGCCGTGTGGGGAATTCTGGTCTTTGTGCTAGCGGTCCTGCTAGTGCTGCTGAGAAGAGTGAGTAAAAAGCCACCCGCCGTCGACCTAGACGCCTACGTGCCGCTCGACGATGTCCTCCCCCCCAACAGACCAAGAGACAAGCGCTGGCGCAGCTGTTCGGTGCGCTGGGGATGGTGTTCCAAAAGTACGGGCTGTTGCGGCTCGAGGAGATCAAGGAACTGAAACAGCTGCAGAGATTAGGTCTTGAACAGCAGGTTGAGGCCGTACAGACATGGTTCTTGCCTGCCTGGAAGGACGGAAAGCTCGCTGACTTTGTGCGCTCCGAGGCCGGAATCTGGGCCGAACTCGCCTGCAAGTTCCGCGCGCCCACGCAGCAGCTCCAGCAGCTGCAGCAGCGCCTCGTGGCTAAAAGACAGTTGTGCCAGGACCAAGCCTTCCTTGGCGAAATTGCTGCTCTCTTGGCAAAAATATGCACGGTCATTACGTATTAAAAAATTTTAATCTTGCACATGAACGTTTTCAAAAAACTAGCGGAAAAAGATGACCAAGCGAGCTCGCGAACGCCGGACGGCCAAGCAGGCCGCGAAGAAGGAAGAAAGGCAAGAGAAAGAGACGGCCAAGCAAGAGGCCAAGCAAACCAAGGCGGACGAGCAAGCCGCCAAGCGCGCGCGCATCGGCCGGCGCAAGTATTAAGACCGAGAGAACAAGCAACACAACAAGGAGGACCGGCAGAAGACCGCGCGGACGATGGGCGTGACCGTGCCGCTCGCGATCGGAGCCGTCGCAATCTCGGCCGCCATGATCATGTCCGGAAAAAAATAAATTTATTTTCTGGTTGCCTTATATTAATCAAACCGACACCAAAGATGTTCGGCTGCAAGCGAGCATATACGGGGACTGTAATGCCCCCACCCGGAAAGAAGACTATGCTCGTGCATGCCAATGACCGCGACCCGGTGACGGGCGCCGCGGTCGTGGTTGCCCCGAAGCATATCGTCAAGATGCCCACGCGCCCCGTCTGGACGCAGACCATCATGACGCCCAAGCCCAACACCGCCGCGCTCGATAACACCGCCTACTTCTCGTTCATCCTCGAGAACAACTCCCGGGGAGCAATCGAGGACGCCACCCTCCGCTTCGAGATCAGGTTTGCGGCCACCGGCACGCCGACCGACTCCCGCGTCCTGCCCGTAAACCACTGGTTTGAACGCATCGAATTCTACGAAAGGCTCAGTGGTCAAGAATTGGCTAGATACTACGGTGACATCTTGCACTTGCTGATGAACACAGTGAGCCAAGAGGCGTTGGCAAGCATCAACGACATGCTCAACCAGAACATGTACGGCCGCCTTAGCTCGCGCGTGTGGAGCAGCGGCGACGTTCAGTGGTTTTACCTGCCGATAGTGCACCTGCTCCTCAACGGACTTCAAATCGATTTGAGCCACTTGAAGGGGACCTAGAGGTCCGATTTTACTCGCGCGGCTCGATCTTCGTCGAGGACCAGACGACGCAAACCGTCCCTTGTACCGCGACGCTGGAGGAAGTGCGTCTGATCTCCTCGTCCACGATCATGCCTAACGGTTTGCTGGTGGGCAAGCACCCGGACAAGATCGGCAAGACTTTGCGCCATCAATACCTGGACTACGTGCAATTCATCGATCATGGCAAAGTGATGCAGCCGTCGTCCAGGGTCACGGTCGATTTGGACCAGTTCAACCACCGCTCGGGCGCCTTGTTCGTGTACCTGCGCCGCTCTGGCCTCCAGACCGGCTACAGCGCCGGCACCGTCACCTACAACCCGGACCGCGCCTATGAAGCGACCGGGCGCCTGCTCAAGTGCGAAGCGCTCGGGGACACCGCGACGATCGATCTGGAAGACGTACAAGGGCGCAGCCAGCTTGGTCAGGGCACTCCTGTCAACGAGCGCTATTTCAGGGAGCACACTGCCAACGAACTGTTCAACGAAGTCTTTGCCAACATCAACAACACGTACGTGATCCCGTTCTCAAACGACCTGCGGGGCATGCTCGACGGCGAAATGGACGGCTACAAGCACTTCGTGGGAGCACGGGAACGCCTCGTGTTCAACACTGCCGCCGCACCGACCGAGACCACGCTGGAACTGGCGCCGTCCATCAGCATCACCATCACTAGCACTAACCGGATGACGTTCAGGTACGAGGGTGTGGTCGTAGCGATCGCGGACGTCGACGAGGACAAGACGCTTGCGTCCGTGAACTCCAGCACGTGGCACTGCGAGATGCACGCGACGGTTGCATGGACCGTCATCAACACGCTTTTGGCCAGAAACTCGTATCTCAAGAGCAAGGGCATCAAGATCTCGCTGGCGAGCAAGACCGGCACGGCCGCCAACGTCCAGGCCGGTACAGTCGTCGTGACTGCGACTTTCACTGACCTCAACGATTAGCCCCTGATCTGCGGCAAGGACGACCTGCTGAAGTTCACGATCACGCTGGACGACCAGTCCCTGGCGGAAAGGCTCGGTGGCCAGGAGTACTTGCCCAAGACCTACACGCCGGGCAAGCGCGGGTTCCGCTCGGGCGTGTATGACGTCTGCATCTACTCGGCGTTCTTCCGCCACCTACACGAGGGCAACGGGCGCCTGGAGGCCGCGGCGGTGCACAACTAAAACATTAGGGAGACAAAAGCGTTTTTAAAAAAATTAAAGGGCAACTGATTGGTGAGAAAAGAAAATGGAACCGCTCGTGGCCGCAATTGTCGCCGTTATTGTGATAGGAATGGTCGGGTGCGTGTGCATTCTATACTTTCCGGTCAGGTGTCCGGACGAGGAACAAGTGGTGCCGGCAGTGGTAGTGCAAGCGTAAGACAGAAACTGTTTAATAAGATGGTCTACTTGGCCGAAAAACACTCTCAAGCGTTTGTTCAGATTTTGTTCTGCGGCTGCCCAGTAGCGCTGCCGCCGAGAGGCGACGGCCCGCGCCAACTGGGGTACGAACGGGCCGGCGCTAGGGTACGGTTCGAAAAACCGCTCAGCCAGACCCAGGCCCCCGAGGTCTAATAAAGGCAGCTGGATGTTGAAACACAAGCTCTGTTGCTGTCGGTCGTCGCCGGTGGACCAGGCACCGGCTGGCAAGGGCTCATACCGCACAGGGCGCACAAACTCAGTAACGAGGCCGACGAGGTTACCGGGCAGATGTTGGTCCAACAACCGCAGCGCCAGGTGCTCCGCTGCCACCGCGTAGATGACCTGCCGCGCCACCGGTGGCACCAGGACGTCCAGGTCGAGGAACGAACACGACACAAAAGAGGCGGGCACACAGAAGACCTGGCCGCTGCCCTCATGTACGACGAGCTGGCTGTTGCGCGCAGTCACTGGAACACAGCTCGCCAGCAGTTCGGGTATCGTCGGCGCGATGTCGTTGAACGCGGGGCTCTTGAACCTGTGTCGATCAGGGCGTCCACGACCCGTCGCTCGGCCTCTGTCATCATCGAAGTCATTTCGGTTCTAGCTTTATGAAAGTGACAAGGCCGCGTCCGTTACTTTTTCACTTTCTTTTGAATTTGGGGCCCGGTCGAACCATTTGAATTGTCTCCGTTCAAAAAGCAGTGTCCGTTACTTTTCATCTTCTTTTGTATTTGGGCCCGTTAGTAACCTCTGTTGCTCTCTTTTGACCAAAGGACAAAGGCACACCTAAAGATGTCTTCCAGCTCCTGTGCAACTTGCGGCCACGCCACCACTGCCCCTGTGAAGGAAAAGAAGCACAGATCGCCGTCTGCCTATAACCAGGTAACATTGTCACGGGACATTATTTTGCTAGAAATCGTGCTTTTCGTTGTTTATAGTTCTTCAAGGACCAGATGGCCACGCCCGAAGTCAAGGCCATGCAGCACAAGGAACGCATGGCGTACATCAGCTCGAAATGGAACCAACAGAAGGCGGCTGCTCCTGCTCCTTCTTCCGCTGCACCCCAGTCGGAACAGGTATCGGCAGCGAGCGAGGCACTCCCTGCTGGACGCCCCGCGTTGGTCCAAATCCTTTGACGATCGCACAGAACGCAAGACCGAGAGCATCCGAGAGATGAGGCGACTCTGTGAGACACTTCGTCTCGCCAGTAACGTTGAACGATTCTATTCAATTTGTTGCCAGCACTTTGGATTGTAGCTTGTACTTCCCCTTGACTCTGCCGGATATAGTCGGAGTCAAGGAGAAAAAGCAACTGAACTTGAAACTAGAAGAATAATAGATAAGCTCCCTGGCACCGAGACTGAGCATAGTTGCACCGGCCGCCGCTTGAATGAGCAGATTGTCTTAGCCATCCCGAGCACTTGGTCCTCGACCACTACAAGATCGGCGTTTTGCAATTCCTCGATAGCGTGCAGTCACGCAAACAATGACTTAGTCTTGAAGCTGTCAGTGTCGCTTTGTCTGGCTATGTCTAAGACGCTGGCATAAGTGACTGCGATGGCGTTGGTGCTGTTGTCCTTTACAAGCACGACTACACCCAAGTTTCTCAGCCCTGGGTCGATTGCTACGATTTTTTTTCATTTTCACTTCGCTCCTTTTGTTTTAATACTAAACGAACTTTCTTTTTTTTTGTTCACACGCCCTCATACCAAGACAAGCTGACGTACACATCGGCACTGCCTGTAGTGGTCGAGGCGGCCAGACACAGCACTTACCCGGGCCCAACGCTGATGTCCAGCTTGCTCAAGTCTAGCGAAGCGGCGGCCGAGCCGCTCGAGGACACGACGCACGCCGCGGCCGCATTGCCACCACTGACGTTCACCAAGCTCGTGCTGTACTCAGTATTAGAAGCGGCCGAGTCGTGGTTCGCGTAGGTCGGCGCGCTGCCAAACGTGGCCTGGGCCAGCACGCGCAGGGTCACCGGTTTCGTGTCACTTACGACGGCGACCGTCAGCCACAGCGGGTACAGCACGTCGTTGTTGGCCAAGGCCCCGATCAAGGTCTTGTTGCGGATGGTCAGCACGTTCTGTTCGGTGGCGCCGATGGTCTGCATGGTGGGACGAGCGAAGGTCAGGCCCAACTGCCGCACGAAGCCCTCGACAAAGACGCCGACCGAGGCGCTGCGCAGCTGGGCGCTCGCGCCAATCGTCTGCAGACGGAAAGGCAGCGAAGAGTTCGACAGCGACGGCAGGGTATTGGCGCCCACGTAGCGTATGCGGTGCACAGGCACGAGGGCGCCGTCCAGCTGCCGTTCGGTTGAAAAGACGATGGCACCAAAGCCCAAGTATTGGATTTGACTTCGAAGATATTGCCCTTTGACCAGTCCTTGCGATCTAAGCCGTCGCCGCCGAGACAGGTATCAAGGTTCCAGTTCTTCTGATCAATGTACGTGTCCACGCCCGCGTTGCGGTGCAGGATGCGCAGCCGGTTGGACTGTGTCTGGTCCTGCACGAAGAAGAAGTCATCGCCGATGCCCGCCAGCGCCGAGTTGGCCACATTCGGCGACGCAGGAAAGATGGCAGTGAAGCGGCAGCCCTTCTCCGGCGCGGTACTTGCAGCGCCTGAGACTTTGGGCCTGTGCCGTGCCGCTCAGCGACACCAGGCCGTTGGCGCAGGCCACCGAGCCAGAGGTAGTGAACTTGCAGGGGTTGAGCGAGCCGGCGTAAGGGAAAGCCTCCTGCAAGAGCGGCGTAGGGTACGCGACCTTGTGCTCTCCAAAGGCCGTGGTCATGGAGGGCAACGGCTTTGTCTCGATGGTGTCCTCCAGCCGCAGCCGTTTCGTGCCGTCGAGCGTCAGTGACATTTTTTTATTCTCTGTTATTTGCTAGTAGTTAGTGACCGGGAAAATAAGTTTTTTAACAAAAAATGAGCTCCCTGCGCAACATTAGCAAAATGAACTTGCTGGTCAGGAGCAAGGACCGGGACAGGGTACAGGGAGCGGGCGACAGCGCCGAGTTCCGGCTGCCCTTGTCGGAGGCTATGAGGGCCGGCACAAGCTCATTTGGTCCACGGTGCCCAACGCGCTGTACAACGTGAATTCGAAAAACAACAAGCTGTACCTAACCAGCACGGCCACGGGCGACGTGACCATCACGATCCCGTCACAGAATTACACTGGGGAGACCCTGGCCGACGCGCTGCAGAGTTTGCTGATCAACGAAGGGTACGTGCAGCCCGGGCAGACGATCGGCATCACGTACCTCGATACCCACCTCAAGCTACAGTTTACGTTGAGCGCTGGCGCAGAGTTCAAGATCTACTGCAAGCAGTCCAATACGGACAGCGCGCACACGGTGCTCGGCTTCGAGACTTCGGCCCAGGACGCAGAGACTTGGCTGACGCAGGGGCAGACCAGGGTCTTGCCCAACGTGGTGGCACTGGGCCTGCCGACTAGCCTTGGCATCCGGATCAAGGAGTGCTCGAGTTTGGCCTACTCGGTCGGCTGCTTCTACGAAGTGTGGAACAGCAACAGCGGCAGCGTCACGCGCGGCACCAAGGATCACTCGGCCAGCCTGATTATCCCGTTCTTGGCCTCGAGCTGTGGCTACCAGTCTAGCGCCCAGGACAGGCACGACCAGTACGTCTACTTTCCTAGCTCGACCAAGTATCTCAACATCCAGGTCGTGTCGCCTGACACGCGTGACAAGGTCGATCTGAACGGCGCCGACTGGGAAATGCTGCTGAGCAAGGCGTAAGGAATTTTTTTTTAATATTGTGGGCGGTGTATTTCAAGAAAACTCGTAACGGCGAAGGGCAATGGGGTAAAGAGCCTCGAGGAGGGCCGCGAGCAGCAGTAGCAGCAGTAGTAGCAGCAGCAGCAGCAGCAGCAGCGCGCCACCGCGAGCGCCGCGGCCGGCGGCAGCGGCAGCAGCACCGCCACCGGACCCAGTCGAGCAGCACCACCACGACCCGGTTGAGTACACGCGCTACCTGCTGGCCCTGACCAAGAAGAAGAAGAACAGCTCCGGCGTGCCGGCCTTCAAGCCGAAAGCGGCCCGACGAAAGAAGAAGAAGACGGCGACGAAAATTTAAATCTTGTCGCAAACTTTCTTTTAACAGAAAAAAGAACGATGGAAGGGAAAGTCGTGGTGCCACGGGAGGACTCGCACGACTCGGACGACTCGGACGTAAAACGAGAGGAGGAAAAATGGTCGTCGCGCCATGAGTCTTATTTTGCCAGCGTGGTGGACGAATGCTCACTGCACGCGCGCCTCAATAACTCTGCTGGCTATTTTTACTACAACAAGTTCCTGGTCTTCGGGCTGCTGGCTACTATAGTGCCGGCGATCTGCTCCGTTATCGTCGGCAACTTCGGCTTCAAGGCGTGCAAAGCGGGCCATGCGGGCTACGACTGGGTGTCTGTCACATGTTTAATTGCGGTGGCGATCATCTCCGGCATCAACTCATTTTTCAACTTTGGTCAAAAAGCAGAGCGCCACTTCTCCTGTGAAATCCTTTTCGAAATGGTCAAAAACGAGCTGTCGGTCGAGATGGCCAAGAAGAGGCGCTTTAGATTAGCAGCGGACGTGCTGCTGGTCAAGATTACCATGGCCCTGGAGAAAGTGCGCTCGAACGAGTAGGTCATACCAGCAGTAGTGTTATGGGCGCACCGTATGCACCGCGAGAAGCTGGCCAAAGCCCGTGCGCAGGTGGTAACGAGCGGCGACCCGGTCAGGATTCACCGGAGCACACCCGTGACGCTGGGCCGGCACCTGATCCCGATGCCTACATGACCGTGCAGAGCTTGGGACACAGCTCGCAACAGTTGGAAGCGAGGGCGGCCTTCACGAGCTCCCAGATCACGTCGACCACTGGCGGGATCAGCTTGTCCACGTTGTCGTCAGGACACAAGTCCACGAGCACGGACACGAGGATCTGCTTCTTCTCCTCGCCAGTATGATTAGTATAGAGAGCAAGGTACTTGACCCCGTGAACAATGAGCTGCGGCACTGACTGCCAGCTGAAATCGCTCTATGTCCGCTTGAGCTCGAGTGCGAGCTCGTGCGAGGTTACGGTGATGGACTCTTGCGACGAGGGCATCAGCCGTTGTTCGGTCTTGCGTCTTTGCAACATGATATGTTTTTGTTCTTTGTTTTTGTTTTGCGCTATAAGAAAAAAATATATCCTCTTTCCCCTTTACTATTAAAAGGAGAGTGAATGGCCTTGTTGAAACTAGACAACCGGCAGCTGCACGAATGGACACTGAAGAAAAACTGCTCGTGCCGGAAGAATCGCGGTTTTGTCTCTTTCCCATCAGGCGTCCGGACCTGTATTCATTCTATGAAGCTTCCCTGCGCTCGTTCTGGACAGCAGATGAGCTAGACCTAAGCAGGGAACAGGCCGATTTCAAGAAACTGAGTGCGGACGAACAGCATTTTATTAAGATGGTGCTAGGCTTTTTTTCTAGCTCGGACGGCATCATTCAAGAAAACCTGGCCGCCAATTTCTTGGCCGAAGTGCAATATTCTGAATCTAGACACTTTTTTTATTCTTACCAGATCTTTAACGAGGCCGAACACTCGCGGACCTACAGCTTGTTGATCGACACGATCATCAGCGACCAGCAAGAGAAGGACAAGCTGTTCAATGCGATCACGCAGGTCCCGACCGTCGCACAAAAGGAAAAGTGGGCGTTACAGTGGCTCAGCCCGGCCCGGTCTTCGTTTGCCGAGCGCCTTGTGGCGTTCGCTTGTGTGGAACTTGTCCAGTTCGCCTCTTCTTTCGCCTCCATCTTTTGGCTGAAACAAAAGCACCCGGGCCTGCTGCAAGGCCTGTGCACCAGCAACGAGTTCATCGCGCGCGACGAGACGCAGCACGGCCTGTTCGCGTGCCACTTGTACAAGCACCACGTGTCGAACAAGCTGCAGATGTCGCGCATTTTCCAGATTGTCGCTGGCTGTGTCGAAGTCGAACGCAGGTTTATCAGCGAGTCGCTGCCGGTGGCCTTGTTGGGCCTGAACGCCACGCTGATGAAGCGCTACGTCGAGTTCGTGGCGGACGGCCTGTTGCAGAACTTGGGCTTGAGCGAAAAGCTGTACGGAGTGGCCAAGTGTCCGCTGCCCTTCATGGAGCAGCTAGGCGTGGTGGGCAAGACTAACTTTTTTGAGAAAAGAGTGAGCGAGTACGCGCGGGCGCCGGCCAAGGAGCCGGAATGGGGCTTAGACCAGGACTTTTAGCCATTGATGGTGTCGGGCATGTCCACGACAGTCTCCTCTAGTGCCATTTCGGCCTCGACGGCCGCGTGGGCGGCAGACTCGGCGGCCGCCTCCGCCTCCTCTTCTTGCTGGATCAACTGCTTGATCTGCAGGCGCGTCTCCCTGCAACAACAGACCTTTTCACAGAGCGCAATCTGCAGCTGTAACTTCTCGTTCTACGGCCAGAATCCGGCGGCGGGCCAGACAGGAGGCCAGCTCGTTCTCGTTCTCAGCTAGTGCTTGTCGCAAAGCGTCCATTTCTTTTTAATTAAAAAATACAGACTCGAAAGAAAAAAAAATTAGCCCGGGATCTCCGTAATGGTCACTCTGCCTCTTGAATAAACAGTTGAGCCGCCAATGACAAGGCTCCAGCTGACAGCGCCTTGTGTGTCACCATAAGCTTCGAACCAGATATACTCATTTGCCGCCACTTCCATGATACCCGACAGGCTGAGCGAGGTGATCCGCCCGTTGCCGTAGAGCCCATGGGCGCCCCCTGACACCTGAAAATTGGCTTCTGTCTGCTACGCCGGAGCTTGAGGCGGGTCTCACTGCATTCCTTTCGACCCAGACATCGTAATAGGCGCCACTGGTCGGCGGGTTGTTGGTAGCCGCGGCCGAAGTAATAAACTTGAACGAGCCGGTGATAAGCCACTTCCTGGGCATACCGGACGTGTTCTGCCAGGTTGTGAAGCCGTTGGCATTGCTTACGGTGATGTTGCCGTATATGGGCGCCAGCCTCACTACGCCATCGACCGGGATCTTCCTGGCAGTTCCACTATTAACAGAGACGACCGTGTCACTCGTCAGCCAGTGGCCGCGGTCCCAGGTGCCCAGTTCGAACTCGCCGAGGTCGTTGATTTGGAGCACACGGTCCGTGCCGGCAGAGGGCAGCGCGGTCGGCAGCTTCAGTGTGTTTTTGCCGCACATGATCGAATCCACGCCCGTGAGGCCCGTGGCAGTGACCGACACACCCTCGGACTCAATGACGGGCGGAAAGGTCCCCACGCTGGCCGCGACGCTCGAATGTACCGCAGTGACGATAAACCGGTGGTAGTAATAGAACGCAGTCGAAGCGGGCGCGCTCGAGTTCAGGGTCTATAACGTCTAGTTAAAAGAGAAGTTACCGGACCAGACTAGTGTCCAGGTAGTGCCATTGTCCGATCCCACCAACGAGAAGCTTCTAGTTGAGGCACTAAGAGTGGAGGTATTAGTCAACGCGAAGCTCGTGATTCTGTACCGGCGCCGTTTGTGCTCGAGCGTAAAGTGCTCGCCGTACACGTTGCTGCCGCCTAAGTTGGTAACGGCGTTGTTTGTCGTGTTAATACTCCCGTCCGAGTTGTAGTTGCCTAAGCTAGTCCAACCATTGGCGGCGACACCATCGAAAACTCCATAACTCTCTTGGCTCACAACTGCGGAAGAGTGCTGAGCGCCCAGTTAGGGTCTGTGGTAGGCGTATAGGCCGACATGGAAGTCCAGGTCGGCAGCATCACTGAGCCAGAAGTCACGACCGTGGTGGAAATGCTCTGGGTCACCATCTGTCCTGCAGAAGTCAGGCTTAGAACGGCAGTCTGGGCCGGCGTGGATGTTGGCAACAACGAGCTGGCCGCAAGCTGACCCGCCGAGTCCAGCGTGACCAAAGACGTCGAGCCTGGCAGGATAGCAGGCACTCTGACAGAAGAGGCGGCTAGCTGCCTCCGCTGGACAAGGAGACGAAGGACGTGTTGGACGGCATCGCGCTAGGCAGACTCAGCGCGACCGTCCCCGTGCTCGCGATCGTGCTGGCGCCAACAGTTCAAGGTGACGTGTGTGCGTGCGACTCTGGGGTCGAGCCGATCACGATATAGCCATCAGCGTCGATCGCGAATGCCTGTTTCCCTGTCCAAAACCTGGGCTTGACCTCCGCGATGCGTATAAAACCATTTCCGCCTGGGTTGACATAGAGCGATTCTGTGACAAAGCGGTAGACTTTGTAGTAGCCCTGGCTAGTGAGGGTAAAGGTTCTGTAAGACTCGCTGGTTAGCCAAGTAGGCATGTCGCTGCCGGAGCGGTACAGCTCTGTCCAAGTAGCAGGAGTAGCAGACGCTTCGTTAGAGCCGAACACTGCTATCCGCCGGGGCCAGGTACAGTACGTGTAGGTAGGATCACCAGCCGGATCCAGGCGAGGGTACCAGTCAAAGTTCTTCAGGCGCATGCTAGTCCCGTCCACTAGGCGCAGCTGGAACCATTCTCCTTGTACCCCATTAGTCGACTGCATTGTATAGCCCGCACCCGTGACGAGCGACGCAGTGTAGACTCCACTGCTGTTGTAAAATATCTTGCTTATCCAGCCAGTTTCTGCCGGATTATTAACATTATTATCAAACATTCTCCACGCCTGCCAAATATCTCCACAACCGGTTTCATAACTCGAGGCTGTCAATGACCACGTGGCGCTGTTAGACGAAGGTCGTGAAAGAAAATCCGCAAGCACTTCCCGTAGGGGGGTACAGCCCAGAAAAAATTTCAAAGAGTACCTATTCTAGAACAGGAAAGAGGGGATAGATTCGCGGAGCTATCCAGTCTTGTTGTTGCTCGCCTGCTTGCGTAGCTTTTCACGCTTCGATGCCGATGGCTTGGGCGCCGGTTGAGTCGGGATCGATGCCGGCACGCTATCTTCGCCATCGTCCAAGTAGTCGGAAAGCTTGACCATAAATTGCTCCACCAAGGTGTTGAACTGCGGCGCCGCCAACTGCTTGGTGTAGACATCAGCCAGGTTGTCGGCGGATGGAATGTAGCGGACGGTCACTTTCCGATCTCGCACCTGTTCCACAACATAATGATGGAGGCGTTGCTCCAGACAGGGAACGAGTACGGCGTTAACGAGGTTGCGGCGCCCGTGCCCGAGTTACCGCTGCTGTCCAGCGTAACCAGGGCCGTCTGTCCGGCAGAGGGCAGAGACACTGGCAGCTTCAGCGCAGAAGCGCTTAGCAAGTCTGCGTAGGCCTTGTTAGCAGCGTCGGTGCTGACGAGCGGTGCCGCTATGTTCTTGACCGCAGGGCACGACGTGTAGTCGAAACCAAAGTGGTTAATTGCACAAAAGCTGGAACTTCCACCTCCCTTCATGGAAGCAACCACGATGGCCACGTACCGGGCGGCCCTGGCGTTGTTGGCCGGCGTGAAGGTGATGGAACTGCCATCGATAAAGGTATACGAGCCAGTGTGCCACAGCGTCCAGGTAGTGCCGTCTAAAGACGTGCCCACTTGCCATGTCTTTGGCGATTTATCCAGACCGCTGGACTGGGCTTGCAGGCAGTACTGTTGCAGGACGACCCCAGTGCCAAAATCTAGCTGGAGCCACTCTGCGGGGTACGCTACGCCCGAAAACGTTTTGCTGGCACCGGAGCTGTAGGCGCCGCTCGTGGCATTGTAGGTACTAGTGTTGCTCTGCCAGGAAAAGTTCGAGCCAGTATTGAAGCCGTCGTACGTATTGCCGTTCCCGGAAGTGGACGCACTCTCGACCAGGCCGTTCCAGTTGTTGCTCGTCATGCTGTCGGGCTTCTTCACGTACGAAGTAGCTACAAGGCTCAGACCATGAGAGATAGCCTGGTCCCCGTGCAGCAGCGCGCCGTCGGAGCCCAGCGACACCAAGCTAGTACTGCTTGGCAGGGCGGTTGGCAGCTTGAGTGCAGAGGTGCCAGACGCCGGAGCGGAGAGCGTGCTGGTGCCTCCCGCCCCGCTGAGAGACAGCGAGCTAGCAGCCCCTGTCGCTAGCTGGCCACCGGAATCGAGTGTCACTAGCGAAGTGCTGCCGGGGCAGTGACGCCGGTACCTTGAGCGCAGACGCACCTACCTGGCCCGCGCTCGTCAAGGAAACGAGTGACGTGCTGGCGGGCAGCGAAAGCGGGAGTGTGAATTTAGAGGCAGTGAGTTCTCCGGTCGTGCTGTTCCACTGTGTCGCCTTCTCGGCGCTGGTAGAATCGGCGCCCGACCTCAGCGGCTTGATGTAAGTAGCATCAGTGTTAGCGGATACTAATTCAGCGCCCGTGGCGTTCAGCACGATCGAGCGGGATGTTGCTGCCTTTGCTCTGCTTCCTATTGCGATCGATTCCTGGGCGGCGGCATCCGTGATAGCCGTACTGCCGATCCCAACCGACCGTACGCCGAGCGTACTAGCATAGGGACCGACAGAGACCGATGAAACGCCTTGTGTGCTCTCCGCGGAGTAGGCACCGATCGCGACGGCGAGATCTGCCTGGCCAGAGTATCCCGCCCTGTAGCCAACGGCAGTTCCAAACTGGCCCTGTCCACTCGCGCCTGCTTCACGACCTACTGCGACTGTGAGTATCTGCTGCCCCTCGCCCGCTAAAGTCCCGATTGCTACACTGTCTCCGCCCTTGAAGCCGGTGGCGCCTACAGCAAACTGGCCCGCGCTGTCAAGCGTGACGAACTGTTTGGTGCCTGCACCGGGCAGGGCCACAGGCAGCTTGAGCGCGACGGAGCCGGTGGCAGGCGCGGAAAGCGTGCTGTCGCCACCCGCCCCCGTCAGCTTGAGCGTCGATGAGTTTACTAGATTCGCGAGCGACACTTGGTGCGGGTTATTGTAGTTCGTCGTGTGTGAGTTGAAGGCCGTAGTAGTAGGTGCTCCGACTTGGGCGGCCGTGACTTGGTGAGGGTTGGTGTAGGTTGTCAAATGGCTGCTAAGGCCTGTCACGCCGTCTGGATCGACCGTCACCAGCTGCGCGGTCGAGGCGGGCAGGGGGTCCGGCAGCTTCGCGATAGTGTCCGGGATCGTTGTGACTGTAAAATCAGTGTCCATGAGCACGATTGCACCATTGCCGCTAGGAGCCAAAAATGGCTGCTTGAGCGTCCTGTCCTTCACCGCAAAGATCGAGCCGTCTGGATCCATGGTCACGACACAGTCATCTTGGGTAGGCATCACCGACGGGAACTTCACCGCTCCTGCCACCTGGTGGTCGACGTACGCCTTGGGCGCCAGCTGAGAGGCCTTGGTAGGATAACTGGTGTTCTCGATGCAGCCGGCATTGTACAACTGGTAGTCGAAGGCCAGGCTCCGCATGTACCAAACTCCCGCCCCGTTGTCTTTAGTGCAGATTATGCGCAAGTACCTGGCGTACTCGGCTGCGGTTGCTGGCGAAAACGTGCGCAGGCTGTCGCCTACAAAGGTCTGGGCGGTCTGGCTATCCCAATTGAACCACCGGCTGCCGTCCGCGCCATAAACGACTACCCAGTCTCTGGGCGCAGTGATGGCGCCCGCGGACGTGACGTGGTAAGCAGTGACTTTGGCGTGCTGGCCCAGATCGAGCTGGAGCCACGCGCCTACCACTGTGAGATTATCGACCACCGTCTCGATCATGCCAGTGTAATTGTTGCCGCTGTAGCTGTCGGGAGCGGTTGTGCCCCACAAGGTCGAGAAGTCACTGTCAAAGGCTAGGAAGGCCTGAGCGGAATCGCTAGAGGCTGATGCCACAAAGGTGCTAGTGTTGTTAGAAGTCATCCCGGCCGGCTGGTTAACTTTGGCTTCGGTGTCCAGGATCAAGGTAATCAGGTCGGCTAGATCGACCAGATGCGGGTTCCCAGACGTCGTCAGTCTGTGAGCGGTGTTGAGGGCCACCGCGTCGTTCGCGGCCACTCCGCCTGTTGCCCATCTCACTCCCCCGTCACCGTCCGAAACAAGGACGTCGCCGTTCTGTCCGTCAACTGGTAGCACAAAGTCGTCGGTCGCACCGTCGAGCCGACGGCGCTTGTACGACCTGGCCATTTCCATTTTGCCCCTTTTCTGCTTTAAGAGAACAAGAGAATAAGTTTTTTTAAAATTATTTACAAAATCTCGTCCAGGAAATTGTCGACGAAGCGCATCCGCTCCGCCCAAGTGTCTCCGCCGGGGACGTCTCGCGCGGGGTTGATGCAGGCGCCGTCGCCATAGGGTCTGCAGACGAGCGATGCAAGATCCTTGGGGTCGCCTCTTTTCCCTGTCCCTGACCAATACATCTGGCCTTCGAAAAAGCAGGCGCCACAGATAGGACAAACAGCTAGCATTATCGACCACACTTGTACCGCGCTTCAATGATAAATCAGAGAAGAAAAAATCAGTGCAGAGCCAGACTCCGGCGAACGGACTATGCTGTTTTTTGGGCCGGATCCGGCCATGATTACAGGGAGGAGGTGGCAGAACCGGCCCAAGAAAAAAGTTTTTAAAAAAGGCGTGTTTTGCTTAGAGTGCTGCACTTGGCTGGTCACGCCCCCCCCCCCCCCCCCGGGCCAGCCGCGGCAAATAGGGAGGGGGCGACTCTTGGTGCGGCCGGCAGAGAGATCATCACCACCAAAAATCCGTTTGACCTGGAAACCGTAACTATATAGAGAGAAACTAGTCGGGAAAAAAAATTCAGTGGTACCGAACCTGGCGCCGTCACGTCGCGCCAGCACCACCAAAATATTTTTCAGCCGCCGAAACCGACTATATACATAAATTTAACTCCTCCAAAATTAGAATAGTGGTACCACCCGGCGCCGTCTCACGTCGCGGCACACACACACACGAGGAAGCAACGGGGGGGGGGGGGGAGGGCAGCATCCGGCGACTCTCTACGCGACCAGCAGAGAACAAAGCACTGTCACCACCAAAATATTTCCAGGCGCAAAAACCGACTATATAGATAAAGTTAACTCCAGGAAAAGAAAATGGTGGTACCGGCGCCGTCACGAAAAGTCCGGCGTGACCGAAAACCGGGGTGGCGGCGAAAGAGAGAGAGACAAGGAAAGAAAGGGGGGGGGGGGGGCGCCCGGCGACTCTCAATGCGGCCAGCAGAGAACGTGCATAGTCACCACTAAATTTTTTTGAGGTGGAAGCCATGACTATATATAGAAAAATTAACTTTGGAAAAAAATTTGGTGGTACCCGGCGCAGTCACAAAAATCAGGCGTGACCGAAAATGAGTGACGGCGGAAAAAGGTACCACTAAATTTTTTTGGGGTGGAAGCCGTAACTGTATAGAGAAAAACTAACTTTGGAAAAAAATTTGGTGGTACCCGGCGCCGTCACAAAAATCCGGTGTGACCGAAAATGTGTGACGGCGGAAAAAGGTACTACTAAATTTTTTTGGGGTGGAAGCCGTAACTATATAGAGAAAAACTAACTTTGGAAAAAAATTTGGTGGTACCTGGCGCCGTCACAAAAATCCGGAGTGACCGAAAATGAGTAACGGCGCCAGGTGGGTACCACCAAATTTTTTGGAGGTGGAAGCCGTAACTATATAGGGAGAAATTAACTTTGGAAAAAATTTTAGTGGTACCCTGAAAAAACAGAAGGGGGGGGTGGGGCAATATCACAATACCGCAATCTACTGGTCGCATCGAGAGCCCCCCCCCTCCCCTCCCTCTCTCTCTCTCTCTCTCTCTCTTGAAAACAACTGTATACTTATTGGTCACTGATCAGGGGGGCGTAGCAATGTTTTTCAGAGCCGAGCCACTTCCAGATGATGTCAGTCTTTAATCCCCACCCTGATCAGATTCTGGCGGGTCAAGGGCAGCTCGCGCTTCGAACACGCGTTGAGGATCTTGTTCCAGCGGATGACTACACAGTGCCCGTCGCAGCCCACCAAAAAGTCCCCGCGGAGTCGACGGCGCGCTATGTCAGTAAAAGAGGCGCTCTTCAGCAGACGGGGCCGCCAGAGCTTACCGTTGGCGTCAGTGTGCCAGTCCTGCTTCGCCTCCTCGCTGCAAAAGGCGGCGACAGACGCGGTGTGCACGCTGCGGACCAGGCGCCGGCGGTAGCTGGCTTTCTTGCTGGGCTTTGACTGGCCCGGCTGGAGCGGCAAGGGAGGCAGCAGGTTCAGGTACGCCTGAGTGACGCAGTCTCGGTGGCAGCTGCCCTGCTCCTGCAAGAGAGCGCCCGTACCTAGCGGTATCTCATCTGCGCCGTCCTGTGGCCAGTACGCCTCCGCGCAGGCCCCTGCACTCTGGCGCTCGGCCTCTGTAGGCTCGCGCCCCAGACGTTCTTTGAGATCTTGGCACGCTCTCAGTCTCTTCTCGCCTGCCGCGACTGCTGCCTTGAGATGCCGCTCGCGCATGTCCTGCGCCTTTCGAGAGTGCTCGCTTAGAAATTCATTTATCTTGCGTACTACTTGATCGCAGGGCGCCCTTTTCACATCTGCGCGTTGCGACTCCAAGCCCAAGATGATTTCGTTTTTTTTGTGATATTCAAACCAAGGGTCATACACCAGAAAAATGTACGTTCTGTTCTTAGTGTTGAGCCCGGACCAGCCGTCGCCACGGGGCGAGGCAGGAGGAGTGCTGTCCTGGCACTGTACAGTGTCTGCGCTGGCGACGGAGAGTGTGTTTTGCAGTTCCTCGTATCTCAAAGGCACCTTCGAGACCGCTATGTCCGCAACCGCCGCAAATAGACTTTGGCCATCCTCGCTCAATTGCAAGGACCGCAGCAGTTCCTTGGCCTGTTGTGGCGTGGAGCTAAACTCGCATCCAAAACTTGCATTGGAAAGTGCCATGATCTCTGCAGCCGCTGTGGATAGACCGACTGTCATTGGAAACTACTACAAGAACGCTTTTTGATTTAAGCGGTTCTTGCAACGCAATTTTGTTTGTGATTGCGAGAGAGCGCGGTGAGGTGCACAGTGAAAAGGTAGCACGCTTCTCTCTTTTTTACAAGTCAGCCGTACGCTGAGTAGGCAGCCAACTTTTTCTGCAAAAAAAATTAGTGGCTGGTATTAATCTAAAAAATAAGAAAATCTGCACTTGTGGGACGTGTCATGTGCCACCGCCCACCACAAATTTTTTATCGCAGATTCCGGTAGATTTCGACCTGGCGCGTCGAATGCCACTTGTCCCAGCCAAAACGGACCACGGGCGGCTGCAGGGGACGGCCGCAAAGTTCGGTCGCAAAAAATTACAGAATCCTACCACCAGAAAAATCAGGTGTATTTTCACATAACCATGCCACCCGGTGCCACCCGGTGTGATACGGACTAAAGAGACACCACCCAAGGACATTTCGGCATTCCCGAAATTGTCGCAACTACTGCCTTTTTCGCCGGTGCTACCTGGTGCCACCAGCGACCACAAAAATGAAGTTACACCGCAAAACAGGTATAATTTGGCTGATCGTGAATATTCACGTCTCATGCCAATATGACAGTGTCAAAATGGCAATACATACCCGGCCGGGCCGGATCGGGGCAAAAAGGAAATACGCATGATCAGACCTATCGTAGATTTTGTATTATTATTATATTTGTATATATATGTACACATACATATACATATACATATACATATACATACATATACATATACATATACATATACATATACATATACATATACATATACATATAGATATACATATACATATACATATAGATATACATATAGATATACATATACATATACATATACATATACATATACATATACATATACATATACATATACATAAACATATACATATACATATACATATACATATACATATACATATACATATACATATACATATACATATACATATACATATACATATACATATACATATACATATACAGGGTTTCATGAGTGGTGAGACAACGATCAAAAGGATACTAGGTATGTATATGTATATGTATATGTATATGTATATGTATATGTATATGTATATGTACATGCATATGTATATGTATATGTATATGTATATGTATATGTATATGTATATGTATATGTATATGAATATGTATATGTATATTTATATGCATATGTATATGTGTATGTATATGAGTGGTGAGACAACCATGAAAATGGATACTAGGTATGTATGTATGTATGTATATGTATATGTATATGTATATGTATATGTATATGTATATGTATATGTATATGCATATGTATATGTATATGTATATGTATATGTATATGTATATGTATATGTATATGTATATGTATATGTATATGTATATTTATATTTATATGTACATGTATATGTATATTTATATGAGTGGTGAGACAACCATCAAGATGGATACGGTATGTATGTATGTATGTATGTATGTATGTATATATATGTATATGTATATGTATATGTATATGTATATGTATATGTATATATGTATGTATATGTGTATGTACATGTACATGTACATGCATGTGTATATGAGTGGTGAGACAACCATCAAGATGGATACGGTATGTATGTATGTATGTGTGTATGTATGTATATGTATATGTATATGTATATGTATATATGTATATGCATATGCATATGTATATGTATATGTATATGTATATGTATATGTATATGTATATGTATATGTATATGTATATGTATATGTATATGTACATATATATGTATATGTATATGTATATGTGTATGTATATGAGACAACCATCAAAATGGATACTAGGTATGTATGTGTGTATGTTATGTTATGTTTATGTTTATGTTTATGTTATGTTATGCTAGGTTATGTTATGTTAGGTTATGTTATGTTTTGTTATGTTATGTTATGTTATGTTATGTTACATGAGTGGTGAGACATCCATGAAAATGGATACTAGGTATGTATGTATGTTATGTTATGTTATGTTATGTTATGTTATGTTTATGTTATGTTTTATTATATTATGTTTATGTGATGTTATGTTTATGTTTATGCTATGTTATGTTATGTTATGTTATGTTATGTATGTATGTATTTATGCATGTGTGCATGTATGTATGCGCATATGTATGTAGGTATGCATGTGTATATGTATGTATATGTTTGTATGCATATATAGGGCAGCCGCGGATGGCTGCCCGTCGCTTTGACGACGTTGGCATATTTTGCACTCTTCAAACGAATGTTTAGGGAGTTGGCACTTCTTCAAGAAGTTGTTATGTTCCTTGCAGTAGGTACATGGTATGCCCGTAAAGAGTATTCGTTTGGTCTGGTTCGACGAGGTACTCGGTGAGTCAATCTTCAAACGTTTGACAGGACGAGTCAGCGTTCGTACGGGAGCAGTTTGAGTCCTTGCCATAGTGTCGACCTTGCGCTTTTGCCGAGGCAGCTGGCGTTCCAAGGTTTCCGTCTCCATGGGATGGTCTTGTGTGACGTTGGAGTCAAGGGATCTGGCCCAAGGGAGGAGGTCATCCATATTGCGCGGCCAGCCGGCTCCGTGGCTTGATCCGATTGTCGATTACATCGATCACGCTCCATCGGAGAGAGCCTGCAGTCTAGAGCTTGGATCTGGTTCTCGTCGCTAATGTTCAAACCGGTCTCGTACAAAATCTCGTAGAACGTGATGCATCGATGGATGTACGCCAGGAGGTGCTCTTTGTCATAACGTGGCGGGTTGGAGGCTTGGAGAGCTGACATTCGTAAATCATGATTATCCAAACGAGCATGGATAAAGTTACGAATGAAATGTAGCCAGATGAGGGACAGCGAACACCAAACCTGCTGGATCGGGTCAGTAACGCGGACAAAGCGGTCCCAACAGGCGTCCATGATGGTAACTGTAACCCCATTCGCCAATGTTGCCGATGGCGTGCATGATGGCCAGTTGAATCGGCGTGTTGGCGATGTGGTAGTGGACTGCTAGTCCGCGTGCGAAGGCAGTTCGATCGGCCGTCGGCGCTCGAAGTGTCGGTGCGATTGTAGCAGCTGCTGTTGGAACTGAAGGCAGCGTCGGAGTTGACGGGTTCAGTGTAGCTGTTCCAGAAGTCGAAGACGTTGAAGTTGGGTGGCTTGGACGGGTCGTTGTCGCAGATGAGCTTCCAGTAGACTGTAAAGTAGTCGGACTGGTCAGGTGCGATGAGGGAATGGATGTGGCACTAACGGCTGTACTTGCGGTAGTGACCTTATCGATTCAGTAGTTAAAGCAGTGAATGGGTAGTAGTTATGAAAAACTTCTACGGGGATGACGCTGCCAGTGTCGCTCCAGAGCTTCTCTGCAGCTGCCAACGATCCTGCAGGTCCCAGGTACTGGGCGTAGACCTCAGCGTCTGTCCAATCTGGGTTACAAAGAAGGTCCAGGCTGGCTTGAGGGGCAATGGGGACCTGAAGTAGCCAGGTAGCCTTGTTCCTATGAATTTCCCGAAGAATGTCTCGTTCGTCGACGACGTAGTTGGTCAGCAAATCGTAAATAAATTGTACGGTTTGTGTATATGATTGGTCTGTATGGAGTCGAGTAGTCTTTCCAGCCTTGACTTCCTCCTGAAACTTCCTATCTGTACGTAGAGTGCCTGTACGGTAGCCACTCGTGGCACGTCTACATGTGGAACCAGTCGCGACACGACGACCCAGTATCGAGATACAACGAGCACAAACGACGATGTCTGGACCCATACCACATTCAGAACGTAGAGCAGCAGCTGAAGAGGGCGAGGTGCAGTGCGGGAGGAGATGTTTTCCACTCTGTAGGTAGGGGACCCTAAAACGACAAAACCAGACACATACTGTGTTGGTTGAGCATAGTGTGTATAAGGGCAGAGGAGGGACACAAAGATGCAACGGCAGGTGAACGGTCTGTCGAGACATATGTGTTTTTGGTTACCACTGTCCTAATACGTTGTTGTCACTATAGCCACTCTTGAAAGAGAGGGTATTTCCAAATCGATCTGTGCACAGAACACACCAACTCTGTGTGTGTAGTTTTCTTTTGAATGGAAAAAAATTCGAATTGTGAGTTTGTATACAACTCTTCAAGTAGGCAGATACAACGAACTCTTAACAAAAACACTATGGCTGCTTTGAGTCCTGACTTTGAGTGAGCAGGTAAAATACAAGTAAATAGTAGAGAGGTCACTTCCTTTATTTACATAATTTCGAACTCATTGCAGGCTTGGATGCAACGTACGGTCAAGTGTAGAAAGTAAATTGTGAGGTCTCCCGTTCTCAAACGGATAGTGTCGCGAGTCTTCAAGTAAGTCATAAACGGATAGTTGTCGGGTTGTTGGACTTGAAAATCCCAAATTGATTTGGGAAGCATCAAGGCGAAAATGACTGGCAAAGGAAGACAAGTTAGATATTGTTTAAGTGCATGGGGATGCCATATGGCAACAAAAATTGCCATATGGCAACCGCGTTTCAGTAGCCAGTTTTCAAAAAATTCTATCGCTTGAACCGGAGCTGTTTTTATTGAATAAAGTCAAAAACCTTGAAGCAAAAGTGTACGGGAAGCGAGTGTGAAAATTTCAGGAAAAATCTTTGAGTTGAAGTTATTATTTTTTTTCAATAGACGGGTGCCCTCATACTGCACTTTTTCCACGTGAACGTGCCGCAAAATGATTTTTTAGCAGAAACATAGAGGTGGGTGACCCCCTATCCGTGGCTGTAGAGAAGCTGGGAAAGGCTTGGGCACGCCAAAAATTTGGCGATCCTCTCTACAAGGACATCAGTGCTTTGGGTGTTTTGAAGGAAAAAGAAACCAAGCACAAAAAAGCACTTGTTACCCTCCACTTTGACAAGCAGGACTATTTCTTCTTTTCCAAGCTTTTGCGACCCCAGCCCGACCATGCCGGGTCAGACCTGCATTTCGTCAATGCTGCGGGAGAAGAGGTCAAAGATGAGGTTTCAGATGAGGAGGAGGAACCCCCAAACCCTCAACCCAAAGTGATAGATGCTGTTCCCCAGGAAGACGAAGACAGTGCTGAGGAAGAGGGAGGTGAAGAAGAAAACCTTCCCTCGTACAATCCGTGTCCATATTCACAAGAAGAAGTAGATGGGGAGACGGCCAAACTATTGGCCAATGATATGAAGTGGAACGTGGGTCCACATGTGGTGGATTGGGGAGCTGGTCGCCCTGTACATAAGGCCAAGACCACCTTGGCACACGATGCGGGACCCTGCATGTAAGCTCTTTCACCCTTCTCCCCTCTGCGCTCTCACTTCAAAAAAAAAAAAAAAAAAATCCAGTCAAGCTCACATTCACCATGACTTTTGAATGGTTTTCTTTTTGTTCTTTTTTTTTTTTGAATTTGTTGTCGTTTCAGGGAATTATAGTTACAAAGTCACACTTCTTGTCTGCTTTTGCTAACTTGTTTTCTCTCTTTTTCGTATGTCCCATTACAATACAATTTCAGGTTTTTTTTGCAGCCCCCTGTCAATTTTTTTTCCCTCTTTCGTTCATAGGCACTTTCTTCACTTCTTGCCGCATGAAGCAGTTCATACCATCGTTCGCCTGACTAACGAGGAGCTGGAGAAGGAGCGAAAACCCCGTCTGCGGCAGGCCCTCACCTTTCAGGAGTTTTAGTCTTCATTGGGCTCCTTATCAAAATCTCTCTGGCGGACCGAGGTCGTAGGCGTGCGCACTGGGCCCCCACATCAGGACACGGTGCAGACGGGCTTCCGGGGGATGGATTTGGTGACAGAATGGGGTGCAATCGGTTCGATGCTATCTTGAAAAATTTGAGGCTAGGCCCCCCTGCAAATGAAGAGGACCCTTTTTTGCCAGTTCGTTCATTCATGCAGGCCGTGGATGCCACAGCAAGCAAAGCCATAGTCCCGGGCAACATTCTCGTGGTAGATGAGAAAATGGGTCAATTTACGGGTGTGGGTATGCCAGGCCAAATGGTTGCCCCCCGCAAGCCTATTCCTGTTGGCAGCGAATATCATACCGTGTGTGATGTTGAAACAGGCATATGCATAGGCATGGAATGTGTGGAGGGTAGGGATAGGGATAGGCTAAAAGAATTAGTAGATGAGTTTGGGGTCACTACTGCTACTACTTTGCGCCTAACAAAACCATGGTGGCGGAGTGGTCGAATTGTTGTTGGTGATTCGTGGTTTGCTTCTGTTAAGACAGCTACTGAAGTGAAGAAGAGGGGGTTAGATTTTGTAGGCCAGGTGAAGACTGCGCATTCAGGGTTTCCCAAAATGCTTTTGTGGAGTCAGAGGGGTGCTAAGAAAGGCGATTTAGCTTCAGCCACATGCATGCATGAGGGGGTGGAGCTGCTTGCAATCAATCAAAACGATCACAACCAGCAGCAAATTATCACAACTTGCTCCACAACTTTGCCTGGCAAACCCAGAGAGGCCCGTTGTAGTGTCAATGATCCTCGGGTTCCCCGCTGTGAGGCTGTGGCCCTTTATTATTCAGCTTTTAATGCAGTTGATGTATTCAATGCCGTGCGCCACGGGTCCTCTTCCCTCAATCTCACCCTTGGAATGCAGGATTGCAAGAGGGCCGATTTAATGATTTTGCTTGATTTCATTATCACGAATGCCTACAAACATTTTATTTTTTTTAGTCAGTCTGTTTTGTCCAAGTATGTAGCCTCAAAAGGAACTACCAGGCCTGGGTATTTCAAACTTTTGCTTGCAGACTCCCTCATTTTGCATGGTAATGAGGGTAATTCTATCCCTGCCCTCGCACAGCCTGCCCCCAGCCAGCCTAACATGCAGGATAGCTTTGCCTCATGCATGCAACTCCTCAAATACCCACAGGTACCCATGGCAGACAAAATGAGAATGAAAAGGGAGCTAGGGCACAACTATAACGAAGGTTTGGAGAGGTCAAAAAGACGTAAATGTGTCGTTTGTCTGCATGCCTTTTCAGAGAAGAAGGTATCTTACACTATGTTTTATTGTGCTACCTGTGGGCCAGATGTGCCGCTGTATGTGTGGGGGGGCGGGCGAACATGTCACTCGTAGCACAAACAGCACGGAATCCCTCAAAAAAATGTAAAACACCGTCGTATTAATCAATCTGACTCTTATTGACCTTGTGGTTGCCAGGAGGCAACTCAGCTGAAAATCATCTTCAAAAGGGGGGCGGCAGACAATGGACATTGGGCACTAAAAACTTTTGTAATAAATTTTATTTTATTTTAATACTTGAAAATGAAAGAAATAGCTGTATTATTAATAAATTTCACGATTTTATTTTTTTTTTCTTCTGAAGTATTTGAAATCCGGTTGCGGGCCACATGGCAACCATGCACATGCATTTAAACAATATTGTGTTTTTTCCGTGCTTGTTCACAAATTTACCGTAAAGCGTTTTCACGGGGAAATCGGGGAAAAGGTAATACGAACAGGAAAAATTGCAATTGCTAAAAAAGAACTTTGAACTGATCGTTTGAAATCACTTCTGAACGAAATCGAAAACTGGTTAGTGAAGTCGAAACGTCGTGCAGAGAACCTAATGAACCGGTCAAAAAGAGTATCTTATCAACGGTAAAGGTTTTGGCCGGTCGTTAAGGTGCTCAGTCCGATAACATCAATACAGGTTATGAACACAGAAATTTAATAATATATACAATGCTTGCCACTTGTAGGAATAAATGTGAAGCGTAAGAGTAAGTTTGAATGGAAGCGGTACCAAGAGATACATTAGTTGAAAAGTGAACTTTCTTAATAATAAGAGTTCGTTGTACCCAACCGACTGAAGAGTTATATTACATACTCACAAAAGTCGTGTTTACTGTTGCTTAGTAAGTACCGGTAGACTAACCCCGTCGGACAAGTAGACAACTGTATCAGTATAATGCAGTATATGGTTTAACCCTTAACCGGTTTCAATCCCCAAAAGTGGCTTCAATCCCCAAAAGTGGTTTGAATTTTTGAGTTGAATAAAAACATAAATACCAATCGAAACAAGTTGTACTACGCTGCAAATTTAATATTTACGTGTTGGGGAAGCTATCTGTGAAAACCAGAATGTCATAGCTTTTCTAGAAGCGACTTAAATATGAAACTGAAACCAGGCACCAACCACTTTTTTTCACGAATTTTCGTTGCCTTTTTTTACGTGGCGGGGACCTTTTTTTTTTTTTTTTCAACATCATGTCTGCGCACCAAGAGCTTCTCACAGTCCGTGTGCGTCTTCCGGTCAGGGAATTTGGTGAGGCTTATGCCAAACAAAAATGGCCTGATGACTGGAAGACGAGGGAGATTGAGGGTACTGTTTCTCGACAGTATGGTCGTACAAAAGACAAGTTTTGGATGAAGTGGGATGCGGAGGATGAAGACGATTCCATGATGATTGCTTCGGAGATTATCAAATACAGAATTGAAGGGAGTGGCTCTGCCGATAACGGCATACTTGGGCAAGGCCAGGAAATCGACGGAGATGCCAAAAATGCAATAAATGCTGGGTAGACTTGTTTTTCTTGAACCTCGAATTTTTCTTGTGATGTCGAATGGTTTCTCTGCGTGTTTGCAGTGAGGACGGCTTGATACCCAGCGACCCTGATGACGATGACTATGTGTACCTATCCCTACCTGGTTTCAGCTATTTTGTGCAATTTGCTTCTGTTTTGTTCTCGGCCAAGGACGATGCTGGAAGTATAGTAGATTTCTGTACTTCCATACATGCATCGGCGTTGGCTGTCAGTATTCCTTACTGTACTGTTTTCCAACAGACCGCCAGAGTCGGGGGATGAGTCGGGTAGTTCGATCGATGAAGAGGATCAAAAAGAAGGAGATATGGACAACAAACGAGCCCCTCATCCCAGCGACTCACTTGTCTGTGACGATGATGTCGAAGAAGATGAGGGGTCTGGTGAAGACGAGGAGGAGGATCCGGCACTAGAGATTGACGAAGGCGATAGCCTACCTGCCAGTGAGTTCAAAGATGTCAAAGAATGGAAGGTGGGTGTTGCACCTCCTCGTGTGCTGCCGGCATTCGAAGGGCAGTCCAGGGCATCACTTTCTGTGCGTTCCCCAGACCTCCTCAGTATGGTGGATATTTTCTTTATGTTCTTACCCACGCAATTCTGGCAGAATGTCACAAGAAACACCAACAAGTATGCAACCTGGAAACGTAATCTCAACCCCTCAGAGCGTCAGCGGCCTTGGGTACCCGTGACACTATCTGACATACTTTCATTTTTGGCGATCCTTATAATGATGGGGGTGATGGGGTTGCCTGCTGAAACAGATTATTGGATTGGCGCTGTGTCAGACTTCTGGCAGTGGCCAGACCTTGCAAGCATCATGGGGTACGTGAGGTATCAGAATATCAAACGTTATTTTCATCTCACTGACCCCCGTCTGGCAGCTCCTCGTGACTCCCCTCAGTATGACAAACTTTTCAATGTTCGAGTCTTTATTGAGATTGTACAAGAAAATTTTCCTAGGCTATGGGAATTGGGTCAGTGGGTGTCAATCGACGAGGGAATGATCCCTTTTAAAGGGCGTACCTACCTCAGGCAATACTTACCGAAAAAACCCATCAAATGGGGATTCAAACTGTTTGCTCTGTGCTGTTCAGTAACAGGCTATTTTTATACGCTGCTTTGTTATGAGGGTGAGGGAACGGTGCAGGACGATTCTGGGCACGGAATGACGTATGCAGTTGTTATGAAGCTTTTAGACCTAGCCGGCATCGACCAAAGCGGCAGGATCATCGCTTTAGATAGGTTTTACACAGGGCTGCAGTTGTTTTTTGACTGTGTCCTAAAGAGGGGCATCAACTGCATTGGCACTGTTGTCAAACCCAGGCTGAGGGCGGCAAATGAGCTACTGGACGAAGTCAAGAAGAATAGTGACCGGGGCACGTGCGCAATGGCCACTTGGAGTCATAACGGAGTCAGTATGCATGCTGTTGCTTGGAAAGACACCCAGTTGGTTTATTTTTTGTCAACTGTGTTGGGGGGTACCATGAGCCACGTCGAAAGGAGGCTGCATGGGGGGGGGGGTGGAGCTACGGTTCCAGTGAATTGTTTTGAAATTTGCAAGACATACACTCAGCACATGGGCGGCGTTGATACAGGCGATCAGTTACGACTTCGTTACGGAGTTGAGAAGGCGGTAAGATTCAACAAGCCTTGGTTCAAGTTATTTGCGGGTTTGTTAGATGTTGCGGTTACAAACACAACTATCATCTACAAACAGTTTCATGAAGAAAAAACACGCAAAGACATGCTCAAGGAACTTATTGAGGGTTTGGTGTCTTATGCGGGGCTTTTTGGAGGTTCTAGGAGCGCAGCGAGGGGCAAGCGTGTGATATGCCCTGGCTATTTGGTAAGTCTTACAAATTGAAACGAGGTGAGTGATGGTAAGCGCGGCGCGGGTAAGCAGAACTCGGTTTGTTGTGCGGTGTGTGCTAGTAATGGAATCCGCAAGCGTACCAGTGCTTATTGCAGCGATTGTCGCTATTTTTTTTGCCGAACTGGAGAATGTTTTCCGTGGCACACAGTCAATCATTTCGTTCCATCTGGGAAATGTAAGAGGCAGCCGTTGTGACAATGATTGTCAAGGTTTTATTAGTTATTAAAGAACGGTTTTTTTACACAATTAGCTTCCACCGGGTTTAATTCAATTGAATTTAATAATATAACTGTCAAAAACCACAAATAGGGATAAAAAACTTGAAATTGGGTCGGATCCCCAAACGTGGCTTTAGATCCCCAAAAGTGGCAAACCGGTTAAGGGTTAATAAACGTAGTACTATATAGTATTAATACAAAGACTTCGCGTTGTTGAAGTTATTGAAAGCAAACTACTTTCTGAGCTAGTTGTAACCGTACCGTCTTCCATAGCGACTGTCGGAGATGTACAGAATTCTGTTGAATTGCCCCATCCACGGACTCACAAAAAGGACCTCATGTATCAATGCGTTGTCCTTTAGGCGAGGCGCTTCATCATCTAAACAGGCATATGCAAACGCATGACTTACATAACAACACACGATATTGTTTCCGAACATTCTTGTGTTGGCTAGCACCTACTTATCTATCGTTACTCGAGATTTCACGCGGGTGATGAGGACGTTTGATCTACCTGTCTGTCTGTCTATCTGTCTGTCTACTGACCTAAGTAATCTATCTTTCTACGCATCTTTTGAAATGGGTGATGAGGATCTTCGGATAGATGGATAGATAGATAGGTAGGTAGGTAGGTAGGTAGATAATTAGATAGATAGATAGATAGATAGATAGATAGATAGATAGATAGCTTACTCGAGCTTTGAAGCGGGTAAGGAGAACGTTCTTGTGCGGGTCAAGATAGAAAAATAGATGTATAGATAGCGTACTCGAACGTTCTTGTGTGGGTCGACAAGATAGGTAGATAGATAGCTTACTCGTGCTTTGAAGCGGGTAATAAGGACGTTCTTGTGTGGATCGCGCTTGCGGGTCTTGAAGCCTTTAGACAAGATCCTACACAATCGTATGTATGTATGCATGCATGTAGGTAGGTAGTAGGTAGGTAGGTAGGTAGGTAGGTATGCATGTACATACCCCGTGGGTCCACAGGAGCAGCGACCACCCGATGACTTGCCTTCACCACCTGCATGCAAGCACAGCAGAATACTAGTAAGTAGTAAAGTAGTTATGCAAAGTCTAACAACACAACCGCACACACGTGCAGAAAAGATCTCAGGAGAAGTGAGAAGCTCAGATCGTATTGGATGCGTTATACTTCACACCGAGGTCTGTAGGAACCCCGTCAGAGGGAAGTCGGCACATCCGTTTCTCATCACAGCGAAGAGGAAAGACACAAGTCAAAGACGAAAGCGAACTCGGTCATGTGACGTTTCGAGGTTCGAGTTTTGTGTCTGGTAATAGATTGTAACATGTCGGAGTGAATGCTGCGTGAGCCGTGCGTTGCACGTGTGTACCTCCCATGGGGTGGTCGACGGGGTTCATGGCAACACCTCGCACATATGGCCGGATACCCTAAAAAAGACCACTTACATTCGAATTTTTGTCTGTCTGTCTGTCATATCCGGCACAGGAATTACAAGGCTAGATGACTTGAATGTGGCATAGCCTTTCCAGGCAAGTCGTCAGTGACTCGGGGTAGTAAGCCCTTCGCCTCCGACCCACCAGGATAGACTAGCCCTCTTGCTCTACCGAGCCCTCTTGTGTCGCGAGAGATTGGGACAACTCGCGAACAGAAAAGGCGCACACAGTGCGACAAGGCCTCGGGGAAACAAACAAGCCGAAACTCGAGGGGTAAAGGAAACGCTGCGCATCCAGTTGTTGTTGCATACCAGCCATCTGGACCTGCCGGCCTTGCCAAGCTTCTCTCGGTTGGCCAGCGGGTTGGAGACGGTGCCGATGGTGGCGGCGCACTTGAGCGGGAAGTAGCGCTGCTCCAGAGAACGCATCTTGACCAGACCGTACCCTAGATAACAACATGGCATGGACGATCACGTAAACTGCCTCAATGGTGCACCTGGTCTGCTCCGCTTGTCCAAGAGTTCGCCGTAAGTGCCTGCTGCGCGTGCTATCTGAGCGCCCTTTCCTGGAATCATCTGGCAAGTGCAAAGACACATGTTTTCTTTCGCTTCGAGCAACCTCTAATTTTTTGGTGTGTGTGTGTGTGTGTTTTGCGTGTACCTCAATCAAGTGGATCACAGTTCCGATGGGAATGTTTGCAAGAGGCATGCAGTTTCCGATCTTGACCGGCACTTCTCCTTTGCGAGTGCTGATGATCTCCATCCCTGGCGTCATGCCATCCGCAGCGACGATGTAGCTCACACTCTTATCATCTTGGTACTGAATCAGAGCAATGTGTGCATTGCGATTGGGGTCATATTCCAAACGCACCACCGTGGCAGGAACATCTAACTTTTGATCCCTCCTGAAGTCGATGATGCGATACCTTCGCTTATGGCCTCCTCCTCTGTGTCGTGTGCATATCTGTCCTCCCCGTCCTCGACCCCCAGTCGAACGCATACCTCGCGTTAGCTCTTTCACTGGCCTCCCCTTCCAGAGCTCTGACCGATCGATACGCAAAAGACCACGCTGGGAGTTTATGTAAGGGTGCGGTTTGTACAACTTATCAGTCAACAAACGGTTGTCAGGTTGTGCTGCAACACTACCTGACGCAGTCCTGGAAGTTATAATGCTCGTAACACAAGAGGGAAAAATGCCGCGTTGGGAGGCGAATTTGGGGGCCGTGGAGAGGGCAGAGAAGCCTTGTTTACAAAGAGAAGGAAGAATAGCTGAGGAAGGACTTGCAAAAGAAGGACCCTTGAGCACGGAAGCGCTGGCAAATAGATTTCTCCACATGGCGGCTCACGTGGATTCGCCTGGGTCTCTCTTAGTCAGGAAACACTCAATGCCCCATAATGGCTGCTATCCTCCGCCAAAATGATTTTGGCACTCCACGCATTGATTCGGGTGATACCCGGCTAGACGTCTAAATTTTAGGGGTTTGTGAAAGCTAAATTTCAAAAAAAAAAAAAAAAAAAAAAAAAAAAAAAAAAAAAAAAAAAAAACTAGTTGTACGTGTCACGAAGTAAGTCGAGATAACGGACGTACATGCTCGCTCTCAGCCTTCTCTTG